>WOXC01006184.1:305000-532500 GCA_011680675.1 Gymnobelideus leadbeateri
ATTTTAATAAGGGCCTTCTAGGGATAATACATTACTCAAAGGTATGATTCTAATAGTAGGAATTTCTAGGATCTTAGTAGTTGAAGCTTTCTTTATCCCTCAAATTATTACATTCAATATAGGCAACATACCTACTCTACCCATACGTTGAGCTAAGTATAAATCTGATATTCATGTAGAGGTCAGTACTTTTTCCTTCTCCTTCTAACTGATCACAGTTATGCATCTTTGTCTGCTTTCAATATATCTGAGCAAGAACAATGACCCATAATTCTTGGTGCTACATAATTCTTGGTGGTGCAAAACTCCTCAACATGAAATTTGATAAGTGAAAGATTGTCCCTCCCCCCATTTTTTGGCAGGCTATGGGAAAGGCCTGTTTCCTGGCACAAGAAGTAGCCAGCCTTGGCGCAAAACAGTCACTGACAATTCCCAGCATATGGTAAGAGAGGGAGCTTCCGCCTACCCCATCAGGTAAGTGCCATCTTCCTGACAGTAGTAGTGATAGATGTCATGCTTGGAGAGCAATGACTGCTGGGAAAAATGCCAAGCAGCCAACTGGCCAATACAAGAGAACAGGTCAGAATGGACAAGGCCTCTGGGTGAAGCAAGCCTGTTAATAGGAGGCTGTAACCAGGATATATTTGAAGAAATATATCAGTAGATCCATCCTAATTTTGACTGCATAACTGAGTTTTATGATTTGTTTTATAAATGCAGCCCTGGAATTTTGAAAGGAAATAGGGATTTGGGGCTGATGAAACTCGCATACAGGGACCATGGGTGGATTTTGTTTGCCAGTTCTTTGCAGAATGATATCCATGGCTTTTCATAGCTTGGTAGAAGGTTGATGTGGTCAAGAGATGATCTACCATGTTAATGTTTTCTGCATTGCAGTCCATTAGGCTTTTCACTTTTAACCTCTTGAATCTCATGCCAGACTTGCGTGAGAGTACATTAGTTTATCAGTTTATCAGTTCTGGGAATTCAGGATATAGTGAAGTTTGAATTCATACTGAAACAATGAGCAATAACTAGCAAATCTCAGACAGATTTAGTTTGAGCACTAATTTGAGTTATTCCAGGTTATGGTGGCCTATGTCTGTAGTTATGGAGCACCTAGTCCCTCTTTAGATACTTTCTTCACATATCTAACAGAGACTGGATGACCAAAAAAACCCCAAACAAACCACAGAACACTTTTCCATGTTGTATGGTTTTGTCTGTAGGATGAGATTGTGGAGAAAGTATTAACAGAATTATGTTAGGTTGGTTCTAAGTGGTCTTGAAAAGTATTGATACCATCATGACTTTGAAATTGATCTCTATATTATGGACTATTGTATATCTGAATCTACTAGAAGTTACTGTGATCAGTGAGAAGAACAAGGAAAAAGCACTCAGTTCTACATGGTAATTCAAATTTAGACTCAGTCATAGGTGAGGCTAGGTGGTGCAGTAAATAGAACACCAGCCCTAGAGTCAGGAGGACCTGAGTTCAAAGCTGGTCAATTGTATTCTTCATGATCTTGATATATAACTTGTTCTTACATTATGTTTCTATAATTTCTAGTGCCAGGGGTAGTCTGGGACCATTCAGATATGCACAAAGCCCTGATAGGAGAAACAGACAGATAGATCAACCCTGTTTGGATTGACTTTGATGAATATTAATATTCATACTTTGTGCCCCACCTCAGTAGCACAGTAATACAAACTTGGTTTGGGAGTTCTTACCTATTCCCATCAGAGTGAAGGCATTATTTACTCTGGCTGCAAAAATGAAATTAACAGGTAAACTTTTACTTTTTTTTGTTTTTCTAATTTTAGGTAACTGCCAATTTTAATGAAAATTCTAAGAGTGACAGTGCTAGACATCAATGTCTTTTTTCTATGGAATGGATAAGGTATGGTTAGCTAGAAAAGCAAACTGTCCCCAGGTATCATCACCATTTACCAATATACAATATATCTTGAGCATGACCTGGAGGGACTTGATTTAAGTGTAAAAGAACTCTGGTCCCAGAGGCTCACTTGGTTTCTAGACTTTCTGCAGATCCCATCAAGAGAGACATCAATTAGTGTTCATTATAAATGTGTTCTTTCCCCTCCCCCCCTAATGTAGATACCAGAACAGCATGGAGTGTGCTGAGAAAACTAACACATCCATGTCACCAACTAAAACAGTATTGGATAAACAGCTGGCTTTGAGTTGCTTCAGACCAAGGCCACTATACATGCCTTAATGAGGTTTATATTTGGTGAATCTTATTCACAAATAGAGAGGTTCTGCAATCAGCGAGTTGACAAGAGCAGTAGATTGATTTGATGCTTTTTAGCTAAGAGAACTGCTCTCACCCATTTCATTTTTGTGGATGTCCCACAAAGATTACTGTCTCTTACAATGTCCTAAAACTGCTTCCTGCCCTCTCGTTTGCTCGTAAATGCGTTTAGACTTTTGCAGCTGTTGTGGTAAAGAGCACAAACTAGATCATTATGTGCCCGAATAAGTACACTTTATTCCTAACCTGGAAAAGTTACTCCTGCTCTAACCAGACTCATTGACTGTCTTAGAACGAATCCAAGAAAGCAGTCACCGGGGGAAAGACTCTTTCTGTAAACGAAGTGTGTGCTTTTGGAGAGAGGCTGTGCTATAAAAATGTATGACTTCTGGAAGAGGGCTTAATTATGTTTTAATAGGTGTGCAGATCTCTGCTGCGGCTGCTTTCCTTGAGAGTTGTTGGAGGCCAAGAGCAGCATTGCTTTGACTGGCTGGGACTGGCCTGAGAATACAATGTGTGCATGAGGCTTTTAAATGCATTCCTTGCTTAAAAATCTAAGACCACAAACTGATCCACATGAATGCTAAACAAGGCCATTTTTACATGGAAATAGAGTAGGTGGCTACCCATGTGATGGCATTTCAGGGGGTCTGGAAAAAATCTTATAGAATGTGCCCTTCCTGCCTTGTCCCTTTGACCCCAGTATCTTTCCCCCACAAAAATAATGCCATCTTCACCTGCTTCTCTGCTTAATAATGTTTAGAGAGCCTTATCCAAGAGTAAGACTTTGTATTCTGTAACTATAGATAAAATTTGAAGTGTAAACACTCCTGAGAAAGTACCTTAAGTTAAAACTTTAATACCTTAATAGATCTGATTCCATTGATGTGAGTACTCCTTCTTATGGGGCACATCTTATTTAATGTCACTCTTCTGCAAATCCTCCATAGGTGATCTACCTAATGTGCCAGGGTTCTTCCTCTAGGGCTCTTGATATTGTATTTGTATTAGAGCCTTCAAATTGCCCATCCTCTTCAATCTTGCCACCTACCTCTTTTGGGGTCCTCAGTCTTTTGAATGGCATCTTTTGTACCACTTCCCTTTTGTAATTCTTCATCGCTAATATCTTGAAGCTTACTCAACTTTAATTCTTCAGAGAACGTGGCATTCCATGAAATTGTAGCTTTACAAAATCTACTGAAAAGTATTAATGTTTAAACTAACAACAACAAGCCATTGTTTCAGGAAAAGCTCAGAATCATAAAAAATCTGTTTTATTTTCCTAGAGGCCATCCAATATGAGGCCAGTGGTTAACCCCAGAGTCAATCAGATCTATCTATCTATCTATCTATCTATCTATCTATCTATCTATCTATCTCTCTGTCTGTCTGTCTGTCTGTATCTGTCTGTCTGTCTATCCATCTATCTATTGGAGTGTTAGCACTCAGCACAATGCAATATGTAAATAAGAGCATCTGCCTGGAAGACTTAGAGGAAACCCATCTTCCATGAGGACAATCATTGTATATTCTCCATAATAAGAGTGTGCATTTGTCTACCAGTCCTTTCTTGATACTAACAGAGAGACATCATACAAAGTAATTTGTACAATCATATATATGTTTTTAAAATTTTTTGTATGATTTTAAGGTATGCATTGGAGACAAACACTTAAGGCAACATTTTGATCTACAAAACTAAATCCTTTTTATAGACAACCAAAAATTAGCAATTGGTTCATCTTGTATTCTCTATACTTTTCAGCAAGTTATGTGACTTGTAAAGATGTAGTCTATTGGTCTCATTTGAGAAAGCTTGCTTGTTCTCCTGTCATGTCTCCAACAATGATGTTTATGTAGGTTATTTTAATTAAATTTTTTTAAAGATGGAAAAGTAGGCATATGGGGCAGTAAATCATATTCTTAGTCATTTTTATAATAACATGGTCTGTGATATTTTCTGATGTATCTAAGATCCTTCCTTCTTTCAGATATCTTAAGAACTGATCCCTCAACATCCTCAAAATATCACTTCCAAAATAGAAATCTTTTTGTATATTTAGTTAAGTCCTACTGGTAATTGTGTATTTGTTTTCTTTGGTGTCATTTCTATCTCCTCATTCAGCACATCAGAGACTGAAATGTGAGAGTCCAAATGTTTTATTTTCAATGCCATTCAATGTCACCAGTAGGTGACCCTCAGAAGGCCATTTAGAACTGTGCCATGCAGAAAGTAGGCCAGCATTTCACACCACATAGCAAAATAATCACGGAATGGTTTCACAATTTACATATGAAGGGTGATATCATAAGCAAATTAATGGAGCATGGAAGAAATCATCTGTTAGATCTATGGATAGGGGAAGGGTTCATGACCAAACAAGAGACAGAGAAGATGACAGAAGGTAAAATGAATAATTTTTTTGGCTGAAAATTAAAAAGTTTTTGCATAAGCCAAACTAATGCAGCTAAAATTAGAATAAAAGCAGGGAACAGAGAGCAGGGAACTTTGTAATGAGTTTCTTTGATAAAGGTTTCATTTCCAAAATATTGCACTTATAGAGAACTGAGTTAAATCCACAAGAATAAGGGCAGTTCTCCAGTTGATATAAGATCATAGGATATGAATAGGAAGTTTTCAAAGGAAGAAATCAAAACAATCAGAGTCAAATGAAGAAATGCTCTCCATTACTACCAATTAGAGAAATGTAAATTTAAAAATTCAGAGGCACCACCTCACAACCATTAGAGTGACTAAGATGACAAAAAAGGAAAATGACAAATGCTGGAGAGAATGTAGGAAAATAGGTACACTAATGCACTCATTCAACTCTTCTGGAAAGTAATTTGGAACCATGCCCCAAAAGCTATTAAACTATTCATACCCTTTGACCCAGTAATACCACTACTAGGTCTATGCCCTAATGAGATAAAAGGAGAAAAAAGAACCATATGTACAAAAATATTTATAGGATCTCTTTTTGTGGTGGCAAAGAATTAGAAATTAAGGGGAATGGCTGAATCAATTATGGCTTATAAATATTATTGAATACTATTGTGCCATGAGAAATGTTGAAGGGACTGGTTTCAGAAAAAACCTGGAAAGGCTCATGTGAACTGATGAAAAGTGAAGGAAACTAAACTAGGAGAACAATTTATATGGTAACAGAAAAAATTTAAAGGTAATCAACTTTGAAGAACTTAGAAGCTGAGCAATACAGTAACCAGCCACAAATCTGAAGAACTCATGATGAAACGTGCTATCTACTTCTAAAAAGAGAGCTGATGGGCTTAGAGTACAGATTGAAGCATTTTTTCTTCTTTCTTACTTTTTTTGGAGCATGAATAATGCAGAAATTCATTTTGCATACTTATTTATAATGAGGTTTTTATTTTTTACCTTCTCAATATATAGGAGAGAGGGAGGGAAAAGAAAGATAATTTGGAACTGAAAACAAAATAAAATTGAATTAAAAAAAAAGAATCCTGTCATATAAACTTTGTCCAAAGTCTTTAATACAGTAGCTGGGAAAGCGAGAATAATAGAATGAAACGTGATCCTCCCTATCAGAACTATACAGAACACCAGACAGTATTTGAGGACACCATTTAGTGAACCAATGCATTAAAAAGTTCTCCAGTCTGATTTACTTAGATGGCTATTATTTAACTTGGAAAGGGTATGATGGGGAGCTCATCAGGAGAAAATTTCATGAATCTCATGAGTCCAACCCCCTTAATTCTGTCCCCCCTGCCCCAATCAAGCTGATGAAATTGCAAGATGTAAGCCTTTGTCAGAAGTGGTGATTTCTCATGGACATAGGTATGCACCTAGAACCTTACCAAGAGATGTTTCCTTAATTCTTGTTGAGAGGACACAGGGCACACATCTGTTTGATTCCCAGTAACTGGGACTGCTTCCTGATAACTGATTGAGGCCCAGGAGAATGGGTTCTTATTGGAGGAATTATCTTCTCTATGGTTTATACAAATAAACTGGGGACTGGCCTGCCATGATACTCAGGTTTAGTTTAGTTTAGTTTTTTTTTTTTTCCCCCATGCTTTCACTCTATTGCACTTACAGACAGACTAGACTGCAAAAAGATTGGGTAGGAAGAGGCTTCTCTCTCTCTCCCTGCTAGCAGCAGTGGTGATTTATACTAGAAGCACATGTCATTTAAGCAGCATGTCCTTACACTTGACCCAAAGTGTAAGTGTAAGTATACTATGTTTGAGCTCCAACCTCCTATATAGAGAAGGGGAAATTTTGAATTCCCTATGTCCAAAAATCTAACTTCCAAGAATATAGACTTCTACTATTCAAAGGAAGATTTCCTGGAAAGCACTAGTTTTGTGTATTGCTTTCTAAGTAACCCCAATTTTAAGCATTCCCCATTTGTCATCTGGTCACCTAGCTTTTCTTAACAATGCTGTTCTTGGAGACAGAGAAGAAAACCATTGATAAAACCCCCCCTATAGCTATGTTATAGCTGGACAAGAGATCTACACCTTGCCAAGCCTCCACAAGAATTTGTGCTACTCAGATGGTGATGATCTCTTCCACAGGATGGTGAGGAACTGAAGTAGGACTTTGCGGATAGAAAGCTTTCACTGATTTGGCATCATCTATGATATTAATACATGATAAAAGAATTTGATAGCTCAGGTCTAATCATGACAACTTCTCCTACCCCTTCAAAAGTCTCCAGTGGCTCCCTTATTGTGTCTTCTAGGATGAAACAAAAACTCCTTGATATGGTATTAAGGCTTTCTACAATCTGATTCCAATCCAACCTTATTTCATATCACTTCTCTCATATTCTGTGTTCTAACCAAATTGGGCCAATTATTCTCTAAATCTGTTGTCTCTCATGCGTTCACACAAGTTGCTTTCCTTTCTTGGATACCTACAGTCTTCATTCTCAGCTCTCAGAATCCTTTCTTTATTCAAGATTCAATTCAAATACCAACTCTTAAAGTATCTCTTCTGACTTTGGGTGGTTAGTACTCTGTTTTTAATTATCAAATGAGATCCTATTTGTAAAAATATTTGTACAGTGCCTGGCACATAGTAAGTGTTTAATAAATGCTTGCTTAATATTTTCTCAGTGATATTTCTTTTTGACACATATACTGCATCTGACACTCTAGGCTACTTTATCTTCCTGAATACTCTTCTTCTCTGTTAATAATACTACTCTCTCCTGGTTCTCCTCACTAGGTATAGCACAAGATTCTGTTCTAGGCCTTCTTTCTTTTGATGGCCTCATCAGCTTTTCTGGGTTTAGTTGTCTTTACGCACACACCTCCCAGATCTTTATATTCATCCCCACTTTCTCCCCTGAGCTTCAGTCCCACATTGCCTTCTGTAGAAATCTAGGAGATAACTCCAACTCATTATTTTTCACCCTAAACCCTCCCTTCTTCCAGACTTCCCTATTTCTATCAAAGGTACTACTATCTTTCCACTCTCCCAGATTTGTAACTTTCATATTAACCTCAATTCATACTCCCCTTTAGCCCACATATTCAATCAGTTGCCAATTCTTGCTATTTCTATGTCAGCAACATTTCTTGCATCTGACCCCTTCTTTTTTACTTATGCAGCTGTCACCTTAGTTCAAACCCTCATAATTTCTTTCCTGGATTATAGCAACAACCTCTTAATTGCCCTCCCTTCCTCAAGTCTACCCATTGTAAGCCATCCCACACACTCCTGGCAAAGTGATTTTCCATCAACACATATCTGACCATATTTTCAATTGACTCCAGTTGATTCCTATTATCTCTGGGGATAGAGAGTGAAACTCTTCTGTTTAGCTTTTAAAATTCTTCATAGCCTTTTCTCAACCTATATTTCAGCCTCATTGGACATGATTCCCCTCCAGCAGTGTATGATCTGGCCAAATTCTTCTCTCAGTTTCTTATACATGACATCCACCTCCTATTTCCATGCCTTTGTACTGGCTATCACCATGCTTAGAATGCACCCCCTCCTCACCTCTCCCTCTACCTTGTAGAATCCCTCTCTTCTTTCAAGATGCTGCTTAAGCATGACCTTCTACATGAAGCTCTTCACTGCTAGAGACCCCCCCCCACAAATGACCTTGTGTTAAGCGACTTTGGATTAATTTTGTATATATTTATATATCTACTTATTGTCTCCCCCATTAGAATTTAAACTCCAAATATATAGTGATTGTTTTAGTCTTTATATTTATATCCCCAGTACCTAGCACATTACCTGGCAGATAATATGAGGCATTTAATAGATGCTTGTTGATTAATCGACTGAAGAATTACCCCATATTACTGTGAAAGACAGTGTTGAGTAGTGGACCTGGTGTCAAGAAGAGCTACATTCAATTCATTCCTCTGCCCCATATAGCTGTGTGAATTATTAGGGAATCACTCAAGCTCTCAGTGCTCCCAGGCAGTTCTCAAAGACTATACGTTGCAGACAACCTGTAAATATGCATTGGTGGAGGGAATTGTCAAACCAGAAGCTTCCTTTAGTCAACAAAACCACAACACCTCTAAATTCTTAATATAGTAATAACAGGTAGGCTATAAAAAGGTTAGTAAGAAATACAAAGGATTTGTAGAGTAGATATCTGTCTGAGGGTATCAGAGAAAGCTTCATGAATGAAGTGGCATTTGTTCTGGGATTTAAAAGATGAGTAGTGTTTTGACAAATGAAGAGATTGACGTGTGTGTGTGTGTGTGTGTGTGTGTGTGTGTGTGTGTGTGTGTGTGAAGCATTTCAGGCAGAGAGATCAACGCTGGTTTAGCATTAGCATCACTATAAGTTCAGATCACTGGTACCTTCTAGTCTCTCCAGCTGTACCTCTGGTTACTTCTTCATCGTCTTCTCCAATTGATCAAGATATTATCAGGACAACTTTTATTGGGGAATTATGTCAGCCAGTGCCTCCCATTAGAAACACTGTCAACTTCTTTTGTTGAGGAGGGTAAACTTAAGCAAGTCCAGGTGTTTTCACTTCAGAGACTCCAATGGCAACAATACACTCAGCACTTGGAAGCTAACAAATTTGCTATGTCACAATTGATAATCAACTCTAGTAAAAGAATGTCCAAATCAATTGAGCTTTAGCAAGGGCAAACCGACTGGACACAGGCAGGCTCCCAGCAAAAGTAGGCCAAGCTTGATAAATTTGCCCTTATTATAGCTATTGATGTTTAAATTTCTTCAGGGATGTTGTTACATGGGTGCCTAGCGGTGACAGAGGTACGATGACCTCCTTCGATCCTTAATCTACACCTGTTAGTTGGCTCCCTAGATGCTTGTGAGTATACTCAAGCTTAAAGGTTAACAAAAGAAAAACAGGCCAAGTTTACGCGACTGCAGCAACGGATCAATGCAGAGTAAATAACCTTCTCTGTCTTATTTCCCCAAGCATTATTGATCCAAGTTCTTTGTTCTTTGTCATGTTTCTGTCTTCTTATCCCAGGGGACACTAAACGATCAGCTCATATTGGACATGTTAACTGGCACATTATGACAGCTACCATTTTGTCACTCAAGGTACTGCTATATATAAAGACTCACACGTCAGAGTTTTCTAAGCCACACTCTCTGAAATAAGCTGCAGACAGAGGCTTTCTAGTTACTTATTTCATTCTTTCATTCCCTCCACCTTCCCCAACTCCTGGCCTCAGGATATTTTGTGTAGAATTCTACAGTGTGGGCAAATTTATTTTTTTTTAACTGCCTCTAAAGATGCACTATCCATAACAGCAAACAATGACATGATGGTTAAAAACCTTGGAACCACTTGTGTATGTACACTTGGGGCGTGTTTTCAGGCTGCAGCATAAACTGACATGGATCTTGACCAGCCAGGTCTTATTTTTTATTTAACATGGGAGCACATTCCTTTCATTTGCAAGGCTATGTTGAAAGGAAATCATATTGTCATAAGGGTACTCTGTGGATCTCTGGAATATTGCAGATATCTTTCTAGCCATATTAAGTCTAGACTTAATCTGTTAGCTGTGTAAAGGTTTCTGAGGCCTTAACAGCTTTATAAACTGGCAGATTTGTGGTTGAAGTGATTGTTCATTTGAAGACTATTGGATTTCTAACAAAATTAATTGGATTTCTTTCCTTATGAATGTTGTTTCAATGTGCCCATGTCAATGTAAAGATTTGCCAATAATGATTCTAGAAAAAAGGGAATATTGGGAGGCAAAGAAACCCATTTTTACTAATTTACATTCTATTTATCTAAGATACAGAAGAAGCATCTTTAAAAAGAAAACTTTTCTCTCTTTATTAAGAAAAAATAAAACAAAACATTCCAGTTGAGTGATCTGATCAATAGAAGTAAGTGTTGTGTGCAGTTCTATTGCCAAGAAATGGATACTGCAAATTTGTATAGTTCCATTCTGAAAATTCACATGATATCATTCAAAGAACAATATGGAGACATTTTGATGATTGAATGTCAGTTCTAGAGGCAGCAGAATTACATTTAAGTTGGAAATAATTGGGGAAGAAAATATATTGATATCTGAGCATTACTTCATGTCTCCTCTCTGTGTTGTCTGTCACATAGCTACCAAATAGAAGGAATTCTAGTCATTCTGCATGAAGAATGTAACCAATTAACAACAATAGACCATTGGTTTTTCTTCTTTAGATATTGTTTCTAACAATTATAATTGGTTATCTTTATAATAGGATTTAATATCTTAAAGCCAAGACTAAAAACACAGCAGTGTGAAAAACATATATTTCTTATCACAGAGTCATTTAGATCCTATATTTTTCAAATTAATTCTACTTTGCTTATTGTCTTATATCTTGAATTACATGGCCAAATGTGCTTATTATAACCAGAGCTATTCATATTCTGCATATTTCACTTTCTTCAGATAATCTTTGCCTTCTTTATTAATTTTTTGTATAATTGTACATTTGTATATATGCATATTATTAGAAACGTTCCCTTGCTCCCCTCCCACCCCTCCCCCTCAATCTAGTAGATTTAATCCATGGAAGAGTTACCTTCAAGTCATGTGTTGATACATGAGATTTATTTCCATTATACCTCAACTTGGATAAAACACTACTGGACATTGCTGCAGAATATGAAACTGGTTATGAAGAATGTCTAGTGGTTTTAATCTTCTGTGCTTTCTAGACACTAATTAATGAATCACCATAATCTCTATACCACAAAAATAGGAAGAAAAAAATCTTTTAAAAATAAATATACTATATGCCAAATATTTTAATGTACTTGCTTCAGAAAAAGCTGAAAGCTAATCAAGAGAAAGGTCACAGAAGTTGCAGCCTATAGTCTGATTCCTGCTACTAGTGGAAGGCCCTCTGGAATGACAAATAAATATCTTTTTTCTGGGATGCTCATTGAGAAAATTACTCCTCATTGTTTCTTAATTTTTATCTTTACATCCAAGACCAAAGAATAAAGCTTGTTGGTCTAAATTTGTTACTTGTGAAATTTCACCATACATTTCAAATGAAATGTTAGATATGGCTCTCATTTTTACCTTAAAAAATCCCCCTTGTCTGGTCCCTTTCCATCATAGTGGAAGAAAACATGGAGAAACTTTAATCGAATATAGAAATGAAATCGTTACATGTGTTTCATCCTTTGTAGTTCTGCCAAATAACCTCTTTTTCCCCATCCTCTAAGCCATTGCTAGAAGCTAAAGGAGACTAAAGGACCATTTCCAAAGCTTTAAAGACATTTTCTTTTATAGGAAGAGCATGTTTGGGAATTGTTTATACCCAAAATGAGACTTTTGCTGCCTTATATCATGCCTTTAGAGTCCCAAGAGTTTGCTGGAAATAGCCATCAATGCCACCCTGAGTTACAAATGAAGATGTCATCATGACCAATATTATAAAGGTTACAAGCTTCATTTTTAATTAAATAAAAAATAGAGTGTCAAGGTGGGTGTTTCTTATAAGACTTTTACTGTTATAAATAAACCTTGGAAAGCTTTCAAATCATCATGAAGATTTACTTCACTGAAGAAACCAGCTTTATACATAATGTTTTTTGTTTGACTATACTAATTGCTCCAGTAAATGTATAGCCATATCCATCACAGCTTTGCATATCTAGATTACTTGAGATATATTTAGATACACAAAACTTGAACAGTTCAGAGATGCCTTGGTACCATTTTAATCAATCAACCAACAAGTATTTATTAAGCACCTATTATATACCAGGCACACTGCTAAGGGGTACAAATGCAAAGAATGAAGCAATCCTTACTTTTAGGGAACTCATCATCTAACTCATTAGATAACAAGTATATGTACATGTATATATATGCAATTGTGTTATACATATACACATATAGATATATGTGTATTTTTGTATATGTACATGTATGTATATATTATATATATATATATATTTCGTATATATATATTTAAGTACAACTAATAAGTATAAGATAGTCAAATTCAAGGAAACTGAAAGGTAATGCACTAGCCCTTGGGGGGATCAGGAAAGGCTTTAGGTAGTAGATGATGGTTGAATTGTGTCTTGAAGGAAAAGGGATTTTCTCAACCAGTTTTATTAAGGACAATGTTTAATAAGTGCTCGTTAAAATCTTATTATGTAAATGACCACAGTACAACCCTATTCATTTCATCTTTATGGTGCATAGAGGAGGGAGGAGAACTAAGAGATCCTTTCTTTATGTTATCAGTGCTTAGGCCCTAGCACAGAGTGAGCATTTAAACTCTTATTGACTGACTTGTTAACTGAAGAGAATTAAGAGAACCCACAAGATGTAGATCACATTTTAGGAAAAAGTCTTGCTATACAAACTACCTTATGCAGACCAAGAGTCCAAATAGTTATAAATAAACAGAATCCAGATTAAGAAAAAAAAAACCTGAGCTATATTTTAAGTACATAATATGAGAAGTAGCTATCATTTCATTGATACGGATACTCATTGAGGCAACATGGTATAGTGGTTAGAGTGCTACACTTGAAGAGCCCATATTCTACCTTAGATACTAACTAGCTGTATGGTCACTTTCAAGACCCTAATTTTTTTAGCGTCGTTTTCCTAATCTATAAAATAAATGGATGGAATGGTATGGCCTCTAAGGTTCAAGCCTTTCAGGTCTAAATCTATGATCCTATGATCTCTCTTTTGAGGCAGACCACATTGTCATATGCTGTAGAACAGAAGTTCTAAACAATTAGCCAGTGGACCACTCCCAAGTGTGGCCAGAACCAGATTAAAATGTAATTGAGGGATTTTAGCAAAATAAATAAAAATGCAACATGTCATAATGTTGTATCCCACAGGGATCCATTTCTATTTGAGTTTGATATTGCTGCTATAGAAGACCATGTCTATGAGTTTCTGAGGTTGAAAAAAAAATATCACTGGCACAATGACAGTCATCCTCTCTGAACATAGTAGGACTGGAGTTTAGACAAAAGCCTAAGCATTTGTGTCTTGAAATCACCTTGTCTCTTGACAATCTTATCAAGTCATTTCAGTTTGATAGAATTTCCTAATTGTGTACTCTACCAGCCTGGCCTTTGGGAGTCCAAGTTCACCTCTACCCCACAATGAGGCATTATAATAGGAGCTTAATAATATACAAATCTTATTTGGTAAAATTTCATCATCTATGGATACTAATGCATGAGAAACAGTGTGGCTTAGCGATTAGATCAGAGGACCTGGAGTCAGGAAGTCCTGAGTTCAAATCTTGCCTCTGATACTTACTAGTTGTATTAAACTGAGCAAGTCTTTTAACCTCTCTTTGCTTAGGTAACTCTAGTACTTATTGTCTTAAGAGTTGATGTCTGTATTACTGGGAGAGAATGCAGTTCAGGTATAGGAAATAGTAGTGCAAATATATAGCAGCAGAAGATTGAGTGGCATGTATAAGGACAGAGGGGAGATAAGTTTGGCCAGATTGTAAAGTTCAAAGAGAACTTTAAACTGGGTTGGGCTATGTTGTGAAGAATTTTAAAAGCCAAAAATGTGTTTGTGTTGGATACTTGTGGCAATAGGGAGTCACTGGAGTTTCAGTAGGGGGAGTGACATATTTAGACTGTGCTTAGGGAAAATCCCCTTGTCAGCTCTGTGTATGATAGACAGGAAAGGGTAGAGACTCAAAGCCAATTAGGAGGCTGTGTACTACTTGAAGTCAGAGGGACCGAGGGCCTAAACTAAGGTGGTGAGTGTATAAATAGAAAGAAAGGGTCAGGGGCAAAAAAATGCAGCACACAATTCTTCTTCCCTAGACTAAACATCTATAGTTTATTCAACCATTCTCATGTCTAGAGATTGTGTCCCATTGTTTCACAATCCATTTCAATTCTCACTGGGCCAGATGGGTGGGGTTACTCAGATGACACAAGATTACTTCCTGAGACATAGTGTAATAGATACAAACCATAAATGACTTCATCATTACTGAACTTGGGAGAGCCCTATTTGATCCCCATTCAAATATTGTCTTTCATGTTTCCTCCTTAACTGATCTCTAGGTCCTTTTTAGGTCTAAATATATTAAGCTATGGTGCCTCAGCCAGCACACAGTTAAATGTTGTTGATTATAAGACATACTCACAATATGACAGTTCTCAGTTTTAAACAGCAATGACGGAAATTTTTATCTAATACATCTGTGAGCGGAGGTAGGATCACTGCCACCTAGGGAAAAAAAGCAGCAATTATAGAGACTTATATTATCATTGGGCTTACCAGCTCCTCTCTACTTCATTGCAGGGTTTTATTTGTAAATAGTAGTCTGGAGTATTTAGGGAAGGAAACAACCCAGTGCCATCAAATTAATTTTAAGTATCTATTCAGAAAAGCATGTTATGTGCTAGTTCTCTGAGCTGATCCTAATAGAAGTTTTTGGAAGAGTTGGTTTAGAGGATGTGTATAAAAGTTGGTAATGAGATTTGATGTTTTTAAGGGTGGGTTATGGTGATGGTAGAATTATATGAGTTTGTTAGTCTTATTGGTTTTCATGGGCACTGTGTGCCAATTAAATTAAGATGTTACTGACTTGATAGGTGATTGAAGGCACATGTTTAATTTTTCTTTAAGGATCATATGGAAATTTAAGTACTCTGATTGGAAAGAACTAGTTATGAGGGGGTTGCAGAGCATGATTTTGGCCCAGGACAATTACTCTAAGGCAGGAAATTTGCCCCAGGGAGGTCAATTTGAAGGACCAGTTACCAGCAATCATATTCCTCTTAAAAAAAAAAAAGAAAAGAAAAAGAAGAAAACAGAAGTACCATCTAGTAGTCAGATGTGAGTATAGCACTATTATGTTGGAGGCAATAGTGGGGTGGTCACAGTAGGGACATTATCACCCACCCAGGTAGGGGGTTGTTTGTTTCTTGAATTTCCAAGTCCAAGACCTGACAATGATGGTCCATAAGTTCTAGCCTAGTCTCAAGTGTAGGAAGGGGGCTAGGTCAGAGCTTGTATCAATTCCCTCTACTCCAACAGTGGTAGCCTAGCTGCTTTGCAATTTTGCCAGCTGGTCTCTGAGAGGGAGCAGTCCAGGAAACAACCAAGGGAATGGTAGCAGGCTGGGAAGAATTTCCCTGATCATTCCCATGCGATTTTTATCCTCTTTAGCTTCTTTTATTTTCCCAAGGTATGTTGGTTCCCAAGAGCATGGTCAAAAGGGCCAGATCCATCATGGCATCCTAGGAATCTTCAGATTTCAGGCCCCTACAGGAGTCTTTCTGCCGGGGAGAGGAGATGCTTCTCCAGGTCTACAAGTTCTTTACTACCTCTCAGCATCCTTTTCCGCTGGAGAGAAGAGACAGGAGCATCTCAAACAGAGGAAGTCAAGGGAATGAAGCTTTCTGAAAATTCCTCAGTTTACTAAATTATTAACCTAAGTCATTCACAGATGGTCATCTTACAATATTGCTGTTACTTTGTACACAGTACATTTCACTTTGCTTATTTACCCCCTCCCCCTGCCAAAAAAAAAAGACTGAGTTTTCCCAAGTTGTTTAAACTTTCCTGGGCAAAGAGCTAGGGTGATGGGTTGGGGGTTCTGGAGTGTCTAGATTATATTGGTTCCTAACTTGAGGTCTGCAAATTTACTTTTCAAAAAATATTTTGATAACTATTTCAATTTAATTGGTTTCATTTTAGTTCTATGGATTTTATTTTATGCATTTAAAAATATTTTTCTAAGTACCATAGGCTTCACTAGATTCTTCCCCACACCCACCCCTGCCCCTTCCAACTTAGTGTTTTACCTTGAATCATGAAACCAAGGACCTCTGCTAAGGAAAAGCTGGTGTTCCTATTTCCCTGGGAGAGGCCATGTTTTGACAACCTGAAAAAAGAACTTTGGACTGAGAATAAGGATAACTGATTTCAAGTCTCATTCAGTCAATAAATATTTATTAATTACTTACTATGTGCCAGGGACTGTGCTATGTGCTGGGTATACAAATACAAAAAAGAAACTAACAACAAAACAATGAAGAGAAGAATGCCTTGAAAATCAGAATTGGCCCAATGGAGAAAAGAGGTACAAGAATTCATTGAAGAAAATAGCAAGTGGAAGCTATGACTCTATGAGACATCAAGATACAACAAAACAAAATCAAAATAATGAAAGAATAGAATAAAATATAAGCTATCTCATTGGAAAAATTACTGACCTGGAAAATAGGTCCAGGAGAGATGATTTAAGAATTATTGTACTACCTGAAAGACATTATCAAAAATAAATAAATAAATAAACAAACAAATAAATGAATGAATGAATGAATGAATGAATGAATAAAAGAGCCTAGACATCATCTTTCAAGAAATTATTGAGGATTTTCTAGGGGTAAAGATTTAGAAATTGAGGGGAAGCCCATCAACTGAGGAATGACTGAATAAGTTATGGTATGATTATGATGGAATACTCTTATACTATAAGAAATAATGAGCAGGGTACTCTCAGAGAAGCCTAGAAAGACTTGAATGGACTGATGCAAAATGAAATGTGCTATGTACAGAGTAACAGCAATATTTAAGTTGACCAGCTGTGAATGACTTAGCTATTCTCAGCAATATGGAGATACAAGACAACTCTGAAGGACTTATGATGAAAAATTCTATCCATTCCCAGAGAAAGAAATGATGGTGTCTGAATACAGATTGAAGCATACTAATTTTTACTGTATTTTTCTTGATTTTTTTCTGCCTATGTTTTCTTTTACAACGTGACTGTGGATATGTTTTGCATGACTACACATGTATAATCTATATTGAATTGCTTGCCTTCTTAAAAGAGGGGGGTGGGAGGGAGGAAGGGAGAGAACTTGAAACTCAAAGTTTTAAAAGCCAGAAATGTTAGAAATTGTTTTTCCATGCAACTGGAGAAAAATATAATAATAAAGGCAAAAAAAAGGAAGGAAAAAAGAAAGAAAGAAAAAGGAAGGAAGGAAGGAAGAAATAGAAAGGAAGGAAGGAAGAAATAGAAAGGAAGGAAGGAAGAAATAGAAAGAAAGGAAGGAAGGAAGAGAAAGAAAGGAAGAAAGAGGGGCGGCTAGGTGGCGCAGTGAATAGAGCGCCGGCCCTGGAGTCAGAAGGACCTGAGTTCGGAGCTGGCCTCAGACACTTAATCCACACAAACAAAAACCTAGCCGTGTAACCTTGGGCAAGTTACTTAACTCCAATTGCCCTAAAGGGGCGGCTAGGTGGTGCAGTGAGTAAGAGCACCGGCCTCGGAGTTGGGATGACCCGAGATCAAATCCGGCCTCAGAAAATGAGCACCCACACATAAATAATGACTAGCCGTGTAACCTTGAGCAAGTTACTTAACCCCAATTGCTTTAAAAAAAAAAAGAAAGGAAGAAAGAGAAAGAAAGGAAGGAAGGGAAAGAAAGGAAGAAATAGAGAGAAAGAGAAAGGAAGGAAGGAAGAAAGAAAGAAAGATAGACTATTGAGGAAAGCTGCCCTGGTATTCTAGAACCAGCAGGGAAAATAGAAATTGAAAGAATCTACCAATATGTTCTGAGATTCCAAAATGAAAACTCCCAGCCAAGTTCCATAGTTCCCAGATCAAGGATAAAATACTACAAGCAGCCAAAAGGAAACAATTCAAATATCATGGAGCCACAGTCAGGATAGCACAAGATTTAGCAGCTTCTACATTAAAGAACCAGAAGGATTGTAATATCATATTTTGGAGGGCAAAGTAGCTAGGATTACAACCAAGAGCCATCTATCCAGCAAAACTGAGTATAATCCTTTAGGGGAGAAATGAATATTCACCAAAATAGAGAAATTTCTATATTCCTCATGAAAAGACCAGTGCTAAATAGAAAATCTGACTTTCAAATACAAGATGCAAAAAAAGCATATAAAGGTAAACAGGATGGGGTGGCTAGGTGGTACAGTGAATAGAGCACTGGCCCTGGAGTCAGGAGGACTTGAGTTCAAATCTGGCCTCAGATGCTTAACACTTACTAGCCCTTGTGATCTTGGGCTTAACCCCAATTGCCCAGCCTCCCCCCCTCCAAAAAAAAGAAAGAGGTAAACAAGAAAGAAAAATCATAAGGGATTTGATAAGGTTAAACTGTTTATATTCCAACATGGGAAAATGATATTTATTACTTTGTAATGGAAATGCAAATTTAAAGATCTTCCCTGCCCCTAGGCCCTTTGGTGGGCTTGAGAGACTCTGTGAACCTTCCTTGATTTGAAAATATACTCTGCCTCTTAACAGGCTGAATGTGGTCACATGGAGTCTATGGCAGGAGGCTTGGTTTTCAAGAATGCCCACACCTTGATGCTGTGTGATTGGGCAGTGGGTCAAGAGGGTAGTTACATTCTCTGACCCTGGAGAAGGCTATATAATCACTGATGTGAGGCTTTGCTTTGGGGCTCACTTTGAGAAGTGTTGTGTGATTTGACCAGATGAGACTCTGGGCAGCCTTTGAGAGCCCCCCCCCCCCCCAGCTTTGAAAACCCAGATGTTGATGCTTCCCTCTCTGGTAACTGTGATTTGGTATTGATAATGGTTGGATAGTTTGGAAGCCTGTCTGCTTGACCTGTTTGTTTCTCTGTCTTGTAAGTTCTGTCTATATACTTTGAAGTTTGGGGTGCTGACTTTTTCCCCTGAACTAGGTAAAGCATATGTTTGATTGATTGATTAAAGTAAGCTTGTTAACCCATTTTGAGTTGCTTTCCTTTAGAAAAGCAGATCTAAGAACCTGTGATGGCAGCCACCCTGGGGATGTTGGGGTGCTTGCTGCTACAAACTCCTGAAAACTTTCTCATTATTAGGACAGTTAGAAGGAGTACACATAGACAGAAGTGGAGGTGTGAGTTGAATGTAATGGTATGATTATTAAAAAAAATTAAGGGATGAGAAAAAAGAATGCCCTGGGAAAAGGGGAAAGGAAAAAGTGGAATGGGATAAATTATTTGACATAAAAAGGTACAAAAGAGATTTTACAGTGGAGGGGAAGATAAGGGAAGTTGGGGTGGGAGTGGGAGGTGGGGAAGCAGATGAAACTTACTCTCATCTGAAATGGCCCAAAGAGGGAATAGCATACACACTCAGGTGTAGAAATCTATCTTATTATACAGGAAAATAGAAGAGCAAGGAGGTATGAGAAGGGGAAAGGGTGCTGATAGAAGGGAGAGTGGATTAGGGGAGATAAAAGTCAGAAGCAAAACATTTTTGAGAATGGACAGGGTGAGAGGAGAGGGACAGTAGGATAAATGGGAAAAATAAAATGGAGGGAAATACATAGTAATCATAACATTGAAAATAATTAAAGCAAATTTCTCTGATAAAGATCTAATTTCTCAAATATATAGAGAACTGAGTCAAATTTATAAGAATACAAGTCAAAGGATGTGAAGAGGCAGTTTTTAGATGAAACAATCAAACATATCTGTAGTCATAAAAAAACTACTCTAAATCACTGTTTATTAGAGAAATGTACAATAAAACAACTCTGAACTCCCACCCCAGACCTATAATATGACAGAAAAGGAAAATGACAAATGTTGGTGGTGACGTGGGAAAATTAAGACACTAATACAGTATTGGTGAAGTTGTATACTAATTCAACCATTCTGTAGAGTACTTTTGAACTATGTTCAAAGGGCTACAAACTCATGCATACCCTTTGACAAGCAATAACATTATTAGTCCTATATCCCAAAGAGATAAAAACCAAAATGGAAAAGTATCTATAGGTACAGAAATATTTTTAGCAGCTCTTTTAGTGGTGGCAAAGAATTGGCAATTGAAGGGATGACCTCAATTGGGGAATGGCTGAACAAGTTGCTATTTATAATTTTGATGGAATACTATTGTACTATACAAAATGACAAGCAGGATGCTCTCAGAAAAACCTGAAAAGACTTAGATGAACTGATGTAAAGTGAAATGAGAGGAACCAAGAGAACATTGTATACAGTAACAATATTGTATGATGATCAACTGTGAATAACTTAGCTATTCTCAGCAATACAATGATCCAAGACAATTCTGAAAGTCTTGTGATGGGGGCAGATAGGTGGCACAGTGAACAGAGCACCAGCCCTGGAGTCAGGAGGACCTGAGTTAAAATTTGGACTCAGATACTTAACACTTACTAGCCGTGTGACTTTGGGCAAGTTACTTAACCCCTATTACCCTGCCTTCCCCGATCCAAAAAGCAAAAAAATAAAATAAAATAAAATAAAACCCAAACCAAAACAAATATTTATGATGGAAAATTCTCTCCACATCCAAAGAAAAAACCTTCTTTACTTTCTTTTATTTTTCTTGTTTCTTTCCTTTGTGGTCTGTGTTTTCTTTCACATAACTTACAAAGAAATAGGTTTTGTATTCTTGTACATGTACAGCAATGTTGAAATTGCTTGCCTTCCCAATTGAGAGGTGTAATAGTAATGAAATTTGAAGATCCTTTTGTATTGCTAAACTAAGAAGTACTTAGCACCTAGTTTCAAATTAAGCCTCGGTAAAAGAAATGGAAGGTATGAACTCCTGTTGCTGACATAACAGGAAGGGGCTCTACAGGGAATCCCTGTTGCTGACGTGACAGGAAGGGGCTGAACAGCAGAGGAGCAATAGTGTATATAAGGAAAAACCCCAGCTGGGAAAGTCAGAATTTCCTGGGAACTTGTGGTGGTGGAGCTTCTTCTAAGGGCCAACTGGAGCTGCTGAGGACTTCCAAGGGTCAGTCAAGTTGCTGAAGACTTCCAAGGGCCAGCCAGAGTTGCCAGAAGAGGAATGGCTGTGGTGTCCGTACTTTGTTTGTGGCTTTGGTAAGCCTTGACTTCCCAGGAATAGAGACTATGAAGCATTTAAGGTGGACTGGACACTGTGAGCTTCAGTGTGGAACAGAAACTGCATGGAGAGCTGGACAAGGAGCTGGGAGCTGTCTGCCTTTGAACCCATCTGACAGTTTGGTGAATTCACATAGGAGATGGGACCATGGAAGGGAAACCATGAAAGCTGAAAGCCTGCTCCTAGTAAAGATGAAAAGACCTCTCTCTGAATAGAGTAGTGACTGACCCTGATAGGAGGTTTTGTTTTGGGATTCACTTTGGGAAGAGTTGTGTGATTTGGCCAGATGAGACTCTGGGCAGCCATTAAGCCCCGCCAGCTTTGAAAACCCAGATGTTGGTGCTTCCCTCTCTGGTAACAAACTAGGTATGAATGTAATGGTCAGACAGCTGGAAGCCCCATCTGCTGAATTGTGTTATTTTCTGTTGAGCAGTGACCTATAGAATTGTAATTTATTTGTGATTGTACTTTGTGATTGAATTAAGAACACTGTGATTGACTAAATGAATGTACTACCTAGGGGTGGAGTACTTCGACTTTTGTGTTTTGTGTCCCTTAAGGAGGCAAACCTCCTTAAGGATGATTGAATGATTGAATAAGGAGGCAAGCTTCCTTAAGGATAATTGAATGATTGAGTTACTAAATGATTGAGTGACTAAATGAATGTACTTTGTTCAAAACTATGTGACTACTCTGGTGAAAACTATGTGGCCATTTTCTGTGATAAGTTGTAAAATTCTGAATGTTGTACCTTGATTTTCTGTGAATGTTTTGCTCTTATTTGTTATTGAATAGAGTGTTCACTATTCTATGTAATCAGAACCTTGAAAAGCTGTTCACAGTAGCATTCTTCTGTTAAGCTACTCTTTCTCGGCTTTACAAGCAGGGCTAGGGAGAGAGGGAAGAAGAGAATTTGGAACTCAAAATTTGAAAAAAAGTTTAAAATTATTTTACATGTAATGGGGGAAAAATAAAATATTAAATTTCTAAAAATAAAATGAGCTTTTCTCAACAATTTGGGGCAAGTCACTGTAGACTCAGTTCCTTCCCCTTTAAAATTGAAGATTGGATTACATGATCCTCAAGGAATCTCATCGTTTTAATGTTATTCTTTGAGAGTTTCTTTTGTGGTCATTGTGGAAGAAAGAGTAATTATAAATGTTTGTTTGTTTTTTTTTCCTTCTATTGAATTCCCAAGGTAAGGGCAACCAGCATCAGCTATGCAGTATTTTTTGGTCTTGCCTCCTACTACATTGTGGTCCTCCCCTTTTGTCTTTTTGTTTGTTTTGGAAGGGGAGAGGTAGGGCAATTGGGGTCAAGTGACTTGCCCAAAGTCACACACATGGCTAGTTTTGTGTTAAGTGTCTGAGGCGCAATCTGAACTCAGGTCCTCCTGACTACAGGGCCAGTGCTCTCTTCACTGCACTACCTAGCTGCCCCAGTCCTCCCCTTTTGTCCCAGCAAACAAAGGTGCTTTTCCAATCACTTGCCCAATTGCTCTTTGAAGATATAGTAGAATAAGAAGATATGGCATGGATAATCTAGGTGATCTGTAATTTATTAATTTTTAATAATTTTAGTATTTAGCATGTAGAGAGGCATAAAGTTAATATAAAGAAACATTCTGGGAAGTAGAAAATTCCTGGTTGTCACTTGAATCTTGGGTAGGAACCATGACTTGTGATTCAACCTGCAAGACTATGTAAATGCCTTCACACATCTGAAATGTGTGAGAAATGCTCAAGACAGAACATCATGTTGAGGTTACAGCCTAAAACAGCCAACTAGAATTTATTAAGCACCTACTATGTGCTAGGAATTGTGGAGAGTCCTGGGGATACAAAGAAAGGAAAAAATCCCACAAAAAAAAAACAAAACCACAACCTCTACTCTCAAGAAACTCACAGTTTAATTGGTGTAGGACAAGACAACATGCAAACAACTATCTGCAAACAAGATGCTACAGGATAAGTTGAGAGTAGTCTCAGAGGGAACACACTAAGGTAAAGAGGACTAGGAAGGGCTTCTTGTGGAAGGTAAGACTTTAGCTGAGACTTGAAGGAAGTTGAGGAGACTGTTCAAAGGAGACTGTCTGTCAAAAATAGACAAGAAAACCACTGAGATTTAGGAAGTAAAGGAATGCTATCCATGTGACAGGAATAGCAAGGAGGCCAGTGTTAGTGTTCCTCTCAGAGGACAATGTGGGAAGTAAGATACAACATACAAGAAGGGTGGAAGGTAGGAGGCAGCCAAACACAGGACTTTATGTCTAATCGCAAAGGTAAGAGGGAGCTTATTATTTGCTGAAGATAGGAATGATGTGGTCAGATCTGCAATGTAGGAAG
Source organism: Gymnobelideus leadbeateri (assembly GCA_011680675.1). Lineage (NCBI taxonomy): Eukaryota > Metazoa > Chordata > Mammalia > Diprotodontia > Petauridae > Gymnobelideus > Gymnobelideus leadbeateri. Next base: position 328,961 of record WOXC01006184.1, read on the forward strand.
ATCAGTTTGACCCCTGAGTAGAGGACAGTTTGCAATGGGAAGGATCCTGAAGAAGGGAGACCAACCAGCAGGCTATTGCAATGCTTATGACATCAGGTAATAGCAGGGTAATGCCAATGTCAGGGTAGAGAAGAGATGTATATAAGAGATGAAATATAGGTAAAAATGGCAAGATTTGACAAATGATTGTATATGGGAGGCAAGAGAGTGTAAGGAAGTCAGGAGAACACCTTGGTTGTGATCCTGAGTAAATGGGAGGGTGGGGCATAGGGATAAATATTTACACAGCATCTGGTCATTTATCATGTTATTTTTTCTTTTTTCTTGAAAGTATACTGTTGTAAAGGAAAAGTTTAGTAAATTGCAAAAAAGGCACAAGTAGTAATGCAACCACTGTAGGAGACTTTATGTTCTTCTCTTAGAGATAAATCCAACAGAAAAATGAACAAAAATGAAAATGTAGAAATATATTCAATTACTATTCACTATGACTTGGTTGAATTTTTGCCAGATAATACTGGACTTGAGAACTTCTGATGAAGAAAAACTACAGATGAGGAAACTCTTTCTACCAAAGTACAATGGTACCTTTTCTATAACATATTCTAAGAGAGTTGTTTATGTCTCTGACAAGTTAAATTACTTATTTAGTTTCATACAGTCATTTTGGGTGAGAGGAAAGGCTTGAGTTCAGGTTCTCCTGCACTAAAACCGACTCTCTATCCCCAATGCCATGCTGCCTCTCGATAGTAATCATGTGGAAAACAAAAATACTGAAAACCATATGACTATATAAATATTTATAGGAAACCACCATGCTAATTTATGCTAAAATCCTTCAAAGCATAGGCATTGAGAGGTCATTTTAATATGATAAGAAATATATATCTAAAAGCCAAAACTGGTATTATTGACAAGGGGGAAATGTTAGAAGCATTATCAATAGATGCAGAGTGAAGCAAAGAAGACTCCTTTCTCCACATAAATCTTAATATCACAAATGATAATAAAACAATAAAAAGAAACAAAATGTATGACTAGAAGTAGACACTATTTACCAATGGTATGATGGTTTATTTAGAAAACTCCAGAGAATCAGAAAATAAATTAATTGAAGCAATTAATAGTTTGAGTAAGGTAGCAAGATACAAAAGAAATTCACAAAAATTAATAGCATTTCTACATAGCAATCACAGAATGTAGAGATTCCATTAAAATGCATTAAATACCTAAGAGTCAATTTATCAAAGTACATTAAAGAAATATAGTTATAATTGCAAAATATTCTTTAAGGAAATAAAGAATGACAATTAGAGAGCTATTCATTGATCATATTGAGTTGTGCCAAGATAATAAAAAGTGAAGATACAACTTAAGTTAATCTCCAGGTTTAGTTCAATATGAATCAAAGTACACAAGGTATACTTTATGGAGCTAGACAAAAACACTTTACAAGAATTAAATATTTAGAATCTCATGGGAAACAGTAGGGAAAAAGTAAGAATAAAGGAGAAATAACATTTCTAAAACTAAAATTATAAAGCAGTAATTATCAAAACTACTTAGCATTGGTTAAAAAAATACATAAGACATTGGCTAAACTGATAAAATGAGGAAGAATATTAATTAAATGAACTAAATAATCCAGTGTTTGATAAACTCTCCCAAATAAAAGATATCAGGGTAATTCTCTTCTTGACAAGAACTGATGGGAATCTAAAAGGCAGTTTGGCAGAAAATGTTTAGACTAACATGTTACACCATAATGATCAGTCAATAGGTATTAATTAAGTCACCTAATCTCAAAATGTATTAGAAACCTGAGTGGAAGGTCAAGCCATTAAAGAGGAAGAGGAAGAGGAGGAGGAATGAAAAGGAGGAAGAAAAGGAGAAGGAAGAGGAAGAGGAGGAGGAGGAGATGAAGAGAAAAACCACTACCATATCTAGCAACTATGGCTATGATTATGATATGATTACCTGATCAAAAGCTATAAGTGATCACAATAGATAAAATATATAATTTAAGTTACATGAAATTAAAAGAACTTTTGCATGAACAAAATCAATGTAGTCAGGATAAAAAGGAGAAATTTTACTGGTGGGGGGAGTATTTTATCATATATCTCTGATGAGGTCCTGGTTTCCAAGCCCTATAAAAAACTTTCAAAAATCCTTAACACCAAGAACTATTCCCCAATAGGTGGTGCTTGGGGGACATTGTATGGGAAAAATTATGAAAAAATTCTAACCCTTTAGCAATTTATAAAAGATTACTTCAAATAAAATATATTAAATCAAAACAACACTGAGGTTTTATCTCACTTTCATTAAATTGCCAGAGATGATAAAAACTGGAAAAGCCAATATTACAATGTTGGAAGGGCTGTAAGACTACAAAGAAACTAAGAAATAATTAATTGAATTCTGAATTAAAAGCAGTTTGAAATTATGCTTTTAAAAATATCCATATTCTTGGACTTAGTGTTTCCATTGCTAGTCATATACCACAAGGAGGTCAAAGACAGAAATAAACCTCCCATATGCACCAAAATATTCATAGCAATTCTTTTTGTGGTAGCAAAAACCAGAAGCAAAGAAGATACTTATTAAGTAGGTCATGACTAAATAAATTGTGGTACATGAATATAATAGAATACGATTGTGCTATAAGAAATAATGAATATGAAGAATTCAGTGTAGTAGAGGATCACTTATATAAACTGATGCAGAGTAGAGTAAGGAGAACCAAGAAAGCTACACAAATAATAACTACCATATTTTAAATATAAAATACAAAAAATAGATTCCAGTGCTATATTTTGAGGGATAAGGGACAAGCATTTATTAAGTGCTTTCTTTGTGCTTTTCAGGAAGGTTCATCTTCCTGAATTCAAATCTGGCCCCAGACACTTACTAGATGTATGACCCTGGGCAAATCACTTAACCCCGTTTGCCTCAGTTTTCTCATCTGTAAAATGATCTGGAGAAGGATGACAAATCCCTCCAATATCTTTTCCAAGAAAACCCCAAATGGGTTCATGAAAAGTCTGACACAACTGAAAAGGACAAAACAACAACAAATGTGCCAAGCACTGTGCTAAGTGCTAAGTATTTTACTAATATTAATCTCATTTACTCCATACTATCACCATGGGATATAAGTGTTCTTTGTTGTTATCCCCATTTTACAGTTGAAGAAACTGAGGCAAACATATTTAACAGACAGCCATGGTTGCAGACTGATAAGCATCTAAGGCTGGATTTGAACTCAGGATTTCTTGATTCCATGCCCAGCACTAAGTTGATTACACCAGCTAGTAAATGGAAAATTTTAAAAATGAGACTTATATTGACCAAGGTTAGTCCTAGAGAAGAGATAAGAAAAGGCACATCTCTGTCCCTCTTTCCTCCCTTCTTTGCAGATTATATTTGATAGAAGATTGCCTATATCATCAGATTGCATTAATATTCTAATTAGTTTTGCTATCTGATGGTCATATGTTTCACAAGGCTATTATGTGTAATTTATATCATTTATACTTATATACGCATATATAGTATACATTCATTCTTTAAAATATAGCATACCTCACAAATTTCTGTTGTTACTAGTATGATAAAAAAACTACAAAGGAATAAGATTGAGTTCAGCCAAAGATACACCATTTATAGAAGGAAATGACTCACAGATTTCAGATTATTGTTCTAGGTATAGAATGCTTGGCACATAGTAGGCAATTAATAAATGCTTATTGACTGACAGAATTCTTAATAATTCATTTTTATCAGGAAACAAGATATTTGAACATTTTAAAATATTCTATGAACTATTTTCCTTCAAAATTGTATTGACATATATAGTGTGTGTGTGTGTGTGTGTGTTGCCATTCATTTCCCAATGGATCCCATCCCTTCCACCACAACTAGAGCCATCATTGATAATTAAGAATACAATAGAAACAGAAAAATACAGTCCAACCCATCGAGCACCTCCATCAGTTTAGGCAGGGTTCTACACCTGTGGCCCCTCACTTTTGCAAAGAAGGGTTGGAAATGCATTCTCTCCTCTCTCTTCTTCAGTGCTAAGCTTGTCTCAGTATTCAGGATTATCTATCAACTATTCACTAACCCAAATATTTTCCAACAAATAGATAGCCAGTGAAAACTATAATATTTAAATCCAAATCTTCTGTATCAAAATATATTACTTTCATAATTTCCATACTTGTTGCTGATAAGACATTAAAAATTGTTGAAAACATTGCTCTCAAGGCTAATACTTTAGAACACCATACAGTTTTCCCAATGATAAAAAAGATGTCAGGAATGCCTCTTTAAATTTTCTAATCTCTTCCTGTTGCCATTTGTTGATAATGCACCCTTCCTTAAAGGCCTAACTCAAAGGCCGTCTCCTTCATCAATCTTTCCCTGATTCTCCCAGGCAAAAAAAAAATTTCTCCTTTGTTAAATTTTACATAGTATTTTGCCTAGATCTCTTCTTTGCATTTATCTCATTATCTTTGTCCTTCCTCATAGAAAATGATATGTTTCTTGAGAGCGGGATGTGAGTCTTATCTATTTTTATCTTCTATTAGGAACCTGCATTTAAGAGTCCTCTATGATAGGGCTAGGGGCAACTAGGTGGTGCAGTGAATAGAGCATCATGCCTGGAGTCAGGAAGACTTGGGTTCAAATCAGGCCTTGGACACTTACTAGCTGCATGACATTGGGCAAGTCAGTTAACCCTGTTTCCTCAGTTTTCTCATCTGTAAAATGATCTGGAGAAGGAAATGGCAAACTGCTCCAATATCTTTGCCAAGAAAACCCTAAATGGCGTCACAAAGAGTCAGATAGGACTGAACAACAACAACAATAAATAAAAAAAATTGGGCTCTCTCCTGCTTTCCCTGTCTTATTTTCTATTATTCCTTTCCACTTATACTCCATTCCAAGAAAACTAGCCTGGATATTGTTTCCTTATCTCATCTTTGCACAAGAGATCTTAGAACACATCCCCTTTTCACTTCTCCCTCAGAAAATCCTGGGATTCCTTCAAAACATAGCTAAGTTGTCCCTTCATGGGTGTGTCCTTTCTTCATGCTTCTAGTTAACAGCAGTCTGACAAGGAAGGACAGAAGAAGATAAGCAATAATTAAATGCCTGCTTTGTGTCAAACACTGTGCTAAGCGATTTACAAATAGATCATTTGATCCTCACAATAGCCCTTGGTGATAAGTCCTATCATCAGCATCCCCATTTCCATTTGAGAAAATTGAGTGGTTTACCCTGGGTTACACAAGTAGTAAGTGTATAAGGCCAAATTTGACTTTAGGTTTTTTATTCCATGCCCAACTACTACCGAATGATTTAACTATCTTTGAAGACAAACAAAAAGTGGAGTTAGCACCCTATTTAAAGTCCATTTTTGAGTTTCCTTTTCTTCCTTATGTTTGTAAAAGAATGTTATTCCCTTCTTTATCTATACACAAGTCAGTGACTGTCCTTACAACACCTTTTTAGGGGATGAGGTGAGATGGGGAAGGGAAAGAGCACAAAAGACTCCAAATTTGAAAGCACATCTGGAAAGATAGCTGGGACTCAGAAAAATTAGGGTCTAGTATAATGCCTGGCACATAAATGTTGTTCGCTAAATGTTTGTAGGATTGAATTATATTGAATTGAAGCTGAAGAAAAAAGACTAACACAAGTAGCATTGAAATGAAAAATTCTCTCAGAAGAATCATAGGATTCTAATTAAAATTGACAGTACCCTGGAAAACAATCTAACCCAACCCTATTATTTTACAGATAAGGAAACTAAGTCTAGGAGGTGTTTAGTGACTTGTCCAAGAGCACACAGGTAGAAATTTCAGAGCTAAGATTTGAAGTCAAATCTTCAGAGTTGAGTCAGGATTCTTTCTGCTGTGTCATACTGCTACCTTGACTATCTGCTCTGTACCTCTTCCAAGGAATAAGTTATCCTTTGTTAGGGAGTAGAATACTAGTGTCCTTAAAAAGGGGAGAATCACTAGTCAAGACTAGATTCCAGTTTTCTTCCCAGTATGTGATGGGGTAGAATACTGAGGAGAGGCAGTGCAGTAAAATGAGTAGAATGTTGAGCTTAGAGTCAGGAAGCCATGAGTTCAGATCCTGCCTCTGACATTTATTAGTTGAGCGACCATAGGCAAATCAATTATTCTCTGTGTACCTTAGGCAACTCTGTAGTGCTTATCTAATAAATTATAGCAGGTTAATGATAAGCATTGGTATGAGGGGTTCCCCAACCAGGATTTACCACCCTGAGATCATAGATTCTCCCCACAATCAAGCAGGTATACTACACATATCTTTTTTGAAAATTATGTAGTAGAATATAAGCCTAACAATGCCTTAATAAAACCACCGAGGCAACAAGGAAACCTTTCTCACTGTGACAGGCCAACTAAGGCTGTCTCCTCAGTGTAATAGGGCAGAGGGTAAGGAAGAAATCAGCCTCATCGTCCATTAGCTAAGACAGTTTTATAACCAATGACTCAGCTCATCATAGTAGATCAGGCCTATCTGAAATTAATGGAGCCAGTTGCCTATTTGATTGTGCATGAACAAATATTTGCTGAAGATGAAGCTGTTCTTGTTTTTCGTTTTATGTCTAGAAAGTGAAGAAAAACATTGTCATATCCAGTTCTGTTGAATGAATTCAGGAAAGCCAAGAATTCAGGAAGATAGTATTCTCTATGAAGCAAAAGGTGACTGGAGAGGAAAGAGCAAAGTGTGTGAAGGGCAAAGACATAAAATTCTCCTCTGCTATCTTTGTGTTCCGAGGCACAGACCTTCTATTGATTTCTCCCTGTGCATTTCCAGACCCTTCCTTCAGTGACTAATGATACGCCTTTGGGTTATGATGATACTGCGTTTCATGGATTTGATGGCCAGCTACCTGCTGTATCCCCCGCATTGAATGTTTTTCTCTTTATATCTCTGTCCTACTCTTAAATTCTGAAGGGAGTAATTCATTATTTCTTCATCACAGGTTAGAGGAAAGGAACCAAGAATAAGCTAAAAAATTGCAGAGTTATGCTTTAAGGGGGAGTTCTTGGTTAACCTGTTTCCAAAGTTTGATTAAGTATGCCAGCAACAAAGATCATGAATCCCGGTCTGGATCCTAAGGTACCCTGGGATTGTCATCTTCATTGGAGATCTCTTATTTTATCCCTTATATCTGAAAGTATTTTATAAATAAAATTGCTGCTTCTACCATTCAAATCAATCACCTACGGAGTGGGGCACTGAATCTGTCTAACAGCTGCCTAGAAGCACTATGCATAGTTTTAGATATGCACTGAAAAATAACTTTTCCAAATGAAATTTCAGGGGGGAATGTTTAAAATCAGTAGCACATGGCTTCCCAGATTGGAACTTGGCCAGGACCATTAGAATTAACAACCTCCCTGCTCTGGTGGAAAATATCAAGGGTGCTTTAATTATCATCTTGACTTACCATCTGAAAGACGTCATCTCTGGCAGTCAAGTGTCTATTGCCTGGAGCGTGACATGTGAAGTATTGAATGAACAGAAAATCATCATAGCACTTCCTTGAAGTAAGTGACTCAATTCAACCCTTGCTAGTTGCGAACAGACAAGGACATGATAACGTAAAGTACAAAGGCTATCCATTTATCCCTACTTCTGACTCACCTCCCCTGCCATCAACTATTCAGAGCTCAGGAAATACAGTGAGACTGCAACATAATGTAATGTAAAGAACAGTGGACTCAGTCAGAGACCTGACTTACATCCAAGCGTCAAGACTTATGATCTGTGTGATCCTGGGAAGATCACATAATTTTGTTTATCAGTTTCCTCATCCATAAAATGGGAATAATAATACTTTACTGCCTAGAATTGTGAGGGAAGAAGTTTGCAAACCTTAAAATGGTCTATAAATGTAAATTATTATAGTATAAAGGGATTCTAATATTGCCCTAAGCAAAACATAATTAGGAAGGTAAATCTTTTGGAAAAAAATGCATTCCTAAGCCACTTTTGTTATTAGCAAATACTTTGGATCATTCATATAACTCATTGCAACTGGCAAAGATAACCAAAAGGTGAGTATATTACTAATATATTTTAAATATTACTTCATACCATTTTTAGGCCATGGGATTCTGTAATATTTTTCCTTGCCTCCTGATACACCAGAAATAAGACTGTTGGTTTTACTGAAGAAGATAAGGGTTTGTTTGTTTTTTTCCCCAGGATGAAACTCCTGAACAAAATCAGAAATAATAAAAGTGGAATAGAATGTATGGTCACAAGATCAGTTCAAATGTTTTGTTCAAGCTGCATGGGACATGTTCAGGCTTGATCAGTCTTGATAACTGAGAAGGGGCTTAAATAAAATAAAAATGCTATTGGCCTTTTCCTCACTGCAATTCCCCTCCCCCCCCCACCCCTGCAAAGAGTCTTCTGCACAATTTTAAGCATATCTTGTCTTTCTGAAGCCATGCAACATCTTTTTATTGTGGCTTTGGAGACCAAAACAGGGATACTCAGAAACCTTATTTAAAACTATGGGAAAACAAGTGTAGAAATGCATAATGATATTAATGTGTTTCATTAATTGTAGCAAGGGTAACCTCATTTACTCTATTGCTCTAGGGAGGTTATTGTCTCTTTAAATGAGATGCAATTGGTAAATTGGGAAGCAAGGGTTTCAGCACATGAAATAGAACAAGCAGTTTCAGGAGGCAGACTGTCATGTGCCTGAAGAAAGCACTGCTTGCTTCCTCTGTTTTCCTCATTTAAAGATGAATAAAATTTAGTGTAGCTGAGGAATATAAGGGAAAATGTAACAGCTGTGAAATTCTGAAAATTAAAAAAAAAAAGAAAAGAGGAAAAAGGCAGAAAGGAAGAAAGAAGAAAAGAAAGAAAGAAAAAAGAAAGGAAGGGGGAAAGACAGAAAGGAAGGAAAGAAGGAAGGAAGAAACGGTCTAAGTAAAGCACTACATGAAATAGCATTAACCTTTTCAGGGAAGGTGATGTGTGCCAAAACCTTATTTGTTTTGTACTTCAAGATAAAGAACTAACTTTAGATGGAGGGAAAAAAATACTAATTTTCCCAGAGAAATAAAATCATTTGAGATTCTCTTGCAAAGGCTGGAAAATATGCAGAAAAAGCCTGGCCTTGGGGTATTTCCTGCCCAAATTTGCAGAGCCAAGGGTTCTGATAAACTTCAGATAAACATCAAACTAAATTTTCTGCTGTTTATTTGGGAAAGGGCTAAAAAAGGCAGGGATATAACCCCCAAGTGTAGTTTTAATAAGTAGAATATTACCCTTAGATTAGCCCATTTCAGGGCTAGATTCTATTCTCTGGAAAGTGACCTTTCAGCAAAGTGTTGAAGTCGCTGTGTTTTCTGATCCTGAGTTTTTCTGATCAGCTTTCTCGTGTGTTTCAATTTCTTTCACATGCTACTATTTCCTTAATTTTATATATCATGGTGAAATGATGATTGTTTGGACACAGGATAACCATATAAATACATAATTCTCATCGAGCAAGAATCTATATTTTGAAAGTTGTTTGTCTTCTGGGATCATCCATGAACACAGGCTTATCCTCCCCCCTGCAAAACAGCATTCTCAGGGATACGAAATGATATTCTGACAGACCCTGGGAGGGGAGAGATTACCTTTTGGCTAGCAAAAAGTGTGTAGTTCTAGATGATAATAACATACCTCAGGAGAAAGTATACCACTAAGGACTAACATTTCCCCTTTTTACAAAATCATAGGATCAAAAAATTTCATTCAGAAGAGATCTTAGTTCTTTTTCAGACCAAACCATACTTGAAACAATTCTGAATGCAATGCACTGGTGAGGGAGAACCCAATTCCTCCCACTGAACCAGACTGATTTCACTTTGGGATAAGTAGAATTGTTGGAAAGATTTTATTTTTCACTTTTTCCTTTCCATCCATTTACCTCTTTCCAGTTTCCACCCATCCTTCTTAGTTCCGCCTCCTGGGGCTAGACAGAATAAGTGTAATCCCTCTTCCACAGAATAGCCCTTCAAATGCTTGAAGACAACTCTGTGTCTTCCCTAGGTCTTTGCCTTCTCCAGGCTAAATATCCCAATTTCCTTTGCCTGATTTTCATTTGTCATGAACTGAAGAAGCTTCACCCTCCAGGTTGTTCCCTGTGGAGGCCTTTCTGTATATCGATATCCTTCCCAAGGTGTGCCCAGATCTGAACATAATCCTCAAAATGTTGCCTGACCTAAGTGTATTCCAGCCACATTCCTGAACTTATAACTCTCTTAAGATAATTCAAGACCACATTAATTATCTGCCATATCACCCTGTTGACTCATATTAAAACTCCAAATCCCCAGATTTTTTTTTTCAGGCAAACCATTCACTAGCCATGCATTTCTCTTCTGTATAATAATAGTTGATTCAATTCAATGCTGAATTACTGAGCAATTCATTTGTTGTGTGTTAGATGGTCTGGAGGATATAGAAGATGTCTAAGACGTGCTGGAGCAAGAGCTTAATAGATAATTTTACACAATACCTTAAGTTTTTAAAGTTCCTTGATCTATTATCTCATTTTAGCCTCAAAAAAAAATCCTTATGAGGTAGCTGCAACAACATTGTTATTCCCATTTTATAGGTGAGAAAACTGAGATTCAAGATTTTAAGTCACTTGTTCATAGCCACATAGCCAGGAAGGTTTGGAGATGGGATTTGAACTCAGGCCTTGCATCTCTTCATGCCTGAATTAATAAAATAGCTGCTGGTTGGTCTATCTACCACAGTTCTCTCCTCACTGCAATTCTTCCTTCACTCAGTGGCCAAAGTGATTTTCCCAAACTTGATAAATTTCAGGATAAAAACAAATCCTGTTTGACATTCAAAGCTCTTAATAACATAGTCCTTTCCCATATTTCTAGTCTTCTTATATCCTACACATCTCTCTGCTCTCTCCTTTAACCCCTACCCAAGTTATTTCTGATCCAGTGACAGTGGTCCCCTTACCATTCCTCAATGAGCACTCCATTTCTTGGCTCCAGGAATTTTTTCTATCTGTCCTTCCTTCAAGTCCCAATTAAAATCCCACCTTCTTCAGGAAGCCTTTCCCAATATGTCTTAATTCTAATGCCTTCCCTCTGTTGATTATTTTCCATTTGTCTTGTATATAGTTTGTTTGTCCATAGTTATTTGTGTGTTGTCTATCCCATCAGATGGTAACCTCCTTCAGGGCAGGCCTTTCTTTATTTCCCAGGGTTTAGCACAGTACCTAGTACATGGTAGCCCTTAACAAATAGTTATTTACTGACTTCCTGGGATGGGGAGAAGAGACATACTATATGAAGCCAATAATAATGCAAACCAGTATATGGTTACAAATATGAAAGGTATAAAAACGAAGGGTACTATGTGTTATAAGATCTCTGAAGGCAGAGATCCTTGTGCTGATATCAGAGTGGTCAGGGTAGACTCTGTGAAGATGGGGTATAAGTTGGTTCCTGAATGAGGGATATAATTTGTATAGTCAGGGCATTTCAAGGGGTGGGAGGAGGGTATTATCAGCAAAGGGTCAAGGGGAAAAATAAGCATAGTATTTCCTGATGACAATAAGGAGATTGATCTGTCATTTGGCTAACCCTCTGCTGGATACAAAAGATCTATGAATTCCAATAATTTTTACTTGAAATGTTTTCAGCCTTTTAAATAAAAAACAACCAAAAAAAAGGCTAGTCTCATTTCATTCCTTGTCTATCTTCTGTATTCAGTTTGACTATAAAGCAGATTTCTATTCCCTGGCTTTGACCAGGGAGAATGCTTCTTATTCTGATCCCAGTTGTGAAATGTCACTACTGTCCATTATTTGCAATGCAAATGACCAGATCCTGCCATCTGAGATTGATACTCCAAGTGTTAATGCATTTATTTGCTGAACTGGTCTTGAGTGTATATGGCACAGATCTTTTCCTAGCAATGAGAAGCAATCAAGTAATAACAGAGCTCAAGGAGAAGGGTAGGGACAATGCACCCTATTGGCACCATTTATTAACTACATGTGGCATTAATAAATCTAAATTTGGTCAGGTGCCATGAAGTCTGTGCTAAGGGCAGATGGCATACCAGAGCCATGGACAGAGAACAAGGGGACTTTCCACATACTATTCTGGAGAACAAATCAGAAGTTATGGAGTCCAGTGACACAGAACACCTGTCCATGTCAAACTCCTTCTACATTCTTAGCATTTCTGGTCAGCACAGGCCCTGCACAGTCATCTGGTCTTGTTGTAAGGACCAGAAAGTTACCATGAAGCCAGTCAATGTTGCATTTCTTTAAAGGACTTCTGGAAATTGGATCTTTCATTTCCAGGTTTAAGAATATATCAAGAGGTTTCAGGGAAAAGGTGAAGTTGTTCTGGGCAAATAAAGATATATTTTAACAGAAAATGAGCTCTTATAGTAGTCATAGCTATTTGAAAAGTAAGTATTCTTTCTTTTATTTTATTGTCATCAATAGATTGTCTAATTTTCAAGGGCTAAAAAATGGTAAGACTTTCAGTACCATGAGGTGAACAGAGCTTTATCCCAGGGGTCTGACAGCTGAGGGAAGCTTAGAACTCTGCCTCTTTGAGAGACCAAATCCATGGTCATATTGCTTTCTGTCCCTGCCCCTAACCTAAATAAAGCCCTTACAGTTTCTGTTCCATGTAAAAATTCTTGCTCTTTAAGGCTCTTATTAGTAACAAAAGGGTTCACAGGTCTCTGAAAACCCAAGCTATGCAAAATAAGATAGAATGAAGATGAGTAGATTAAGATTTTTGAGTGCAGGAAACAGTTTTATTGCTTTGTTCCCCCAGTGCCTAGCAAGGTGCTTGGGATACAGACTGGACTACAAGACAAGTGCTACCTACTATGCAACTCATAGTCTTAGAGAATTACACAGAGCACTGAGAAGCTGTGCGTGACCCAAGGTCATGAAGCTGATATGTGTCCTGGTAGCACTTGCACTCAGGTCTTCCTTATTTCCAGGGTAACTCCTTCTCTACTATGCCAAGTCACAAATCACAAATTCTTAATGAATTCGTATTAATTGACTAAACATAAATACGAGTGAATTCCTTGTCATCTCTTTTTCTCCCTCCCTGAAAACCAATATGTTTGGATAATTTTCTCTTTGTTCCCTTTCTAATATTTGAAAACATTTGCTCCCTTGTTTCCACAGGGAGTTCATACCGAGGAAAAAAAAGGCTGCTTAGAGTAACATAACAGAATTATTTGGGAACATATATATATATATATATATATATATATATATATATATGTATGTATATATTTATCCCCAAGGCTGTGGCCATCTTGGAAAGGGCAAAGATAATTCTTGAAGCATCAAGAGTTAGCCTGCTTCTTTACCTGACAATTGACATATTAAGATTCTCTGTAATGTTTATGATGCAAATGCATGCAGTTTTTCCTTTATGAACTAGCTGTGTTCTAGTATTTCCATTATCTGATACTTAGAAAGTATTTTCCAGTGGCCCTAAATGTTAGAAAGACAGTGTTGAAAAGCATATTAAATAGATATTCAATAGTTTCCCAACTTGTAATACTAATTTTTAAAACTTTAGAAATGGTTCAGTTGAGTCAAACATTTTTAATTTAATTTAATTAATTAATTAATTTTAATTTCTTGTGAATGTTAACGTTTAAGGATCATAGATTTAGAACTGGCAGAGACTTCCAAGATCATCTTGTCTCACCCCCTCATTTTATACTGAAGAAACCTGAGCCTTGGAGAAGTTAATTGACTTGTTAGACGAGTGGTAAGTAGCAGTCAGAATTAGAATTCACATCTGCTGACTCAAAATTCAAATCCATTTATATTATTCCCACGTACCTTGGTGTGAGCTCTTTTCAGTAGAGAAAAAAAAAGGAATTAGATTTTGTGGAGCCCCTGACCACTTTGAAGGATTTCAGTGGTTGGAGTCATACTCTAGAAATTCACTTCCCAAAAAATAGATCCCCCTTTCCCTGGTACAAGTGCCACACATACCATTCTTCTGTTTTTATCATAATTAGGACTCTTGCTCATAAAAAAAGAACAGTGGAAATTACTTTTACTCATAAAGCAAAAAAATGGTGTCACCTCAATCAAAATGTTTTTCTCATCGTCTTAAATTTCCTTTCTATAGCTTAGTCTCACTACCTCTGCCATTGTTCCTCTCTTTGACTCTTTCATGGTCTCTTTTCTTGGCATTGATCTCTACATATCCCAAGTTAGTAGCCAGATTTTAGCCATATGGGAATGATACAGCAGATAAAGGGCTGGGCCAGGAATCAGGAAGATCTAAATTCAAATTCTACTTCAGACACTAGCTGTATGACCCTGGCCAAGTAATTAAACCTGTGTCTTCCTCAGTTTCCTCAACTATACAACAGGGATAGATAACAACTGCACCTAGCTCCCAGTGGTCTTATGAGAATCAAATGAGAAAATATTTATAAAGTGTCTAGCATAGTACCCAGACATAATAGGTCTTTAATAAATGCCTGTTTCCTTCCTTCTTTCTTTCTCTTACCCTCACCCTGCTTCTAAACTCACTTTAGTATTTAGACACTGTCCTCCCTCCAACCTTACTACTTCTCAAGTTGCCAGGACCTTTGGGCTGATGAGGGGGAGTTAAAGCATAAGATTGTCCTTTAAACAGGGAGTGAAACTCTGCTGGAATCCAGAAAGCTGAAGAAAAAGGGGAGACCCTCATATCAAGGGCTGACTAGGATTTCTATGAATAATAAAAAAGTATCTTAGCCTGAAGTAGGGGCATTATTCCTTCCAGTCCACAAAGGGTCAAGCTATTTCCCCTTCCATAAAGAAGGTTGGAGCGAGGAAGGATGGAAGGGAATGTCTGATAAACAACTAACCTTCCTGCAAGTTTAGTAACTAGGCAGGGGTTGGAGGAGAGCAGGTTTAAAAAAAAAAGACAAGGAAATCTTTAGCTGTGATTGCTGGTTTGGAGAGAAGGAACAGGGAACCAGTCATTGGGAGGAGCTATAACAGAAAGGGAAGAGAAATTCTGGCAGGTAAAGGTAGAGAGAGAGGGAGGGAAGGAAGGAAGGAAGGAAGGAAGGAAGGAAGGAAGGAAGGAAGGAAGGAAGGAAGGAAGGAAGGAAAGAAGGAAAGAAGGAAAGAAGGAAGGAAGGAAAGGAGTCTGGTGGGTCAGCTCACCTTTAAGGAATATTTAGAAATCAGGTATTAAATCAAATGATCCTAGAAAGAGACCGAGTAAATGTAGCCACCAATCTGTCAGAGTATAAGGAAATATATTTTCACCCTCTTACTAGAGTGGTGGTCGGCTCTAGGTGTGGAAAGGGGCATATGTTTTCAGGCATGGCCAATTTTGTTCTCTTTTACTTAACTATGAAGGAAGAAAAGGAGGCATCAATTTTTAAGAGTCCTGTGTGTGTATATATATATATATATAAATTTTTAAGAGTCCTGCATATATATATATATATATATATATATATATATATATATATATATTTTTTTTTTTTTTAAAGGATCAAGTGATCAGAGAAGGAAATAACTTCAGAAAGCAGCTATCATTTGTGCTGATGCTTAGGCAGGAAGATGGATTTGACCAAAATCACATAGTAAGTCTTACAAATTTAAGCCAGAGATCTGAACTTTCAAACTAATTTGAAATTTCTGTTTGCTTCCTACCTATGAATTAGGAATACAGCTGTTTTCAAGCTTTAGGTCCCTGGGTTCCTTTTCTTCCTCTTTCCAATTTTGCCATGAGGGAAAGTTTGAGGAAAATGGATTCTGGTAGCTTGGTGATGCAGTCACACCTATGCTGTTTGTGTTTGACAGTCAGAGTGGATTCGAAATTCCTCTCCACTTGCTTCATAGTCTCCATTAGGGATTCCGACAGTTACTAGATAAAGTTAAAGACTCATGTAGTGATCTTCACACTAATTGGACTGTAATGTATAGCTTCGGTCAAGCAAATCTTTCCCAGCACTCCTCTCCACAGACGGCAATCAAGCCATTTACAGAAGATGCATTGGCTGCTGGGACCCTGGAGTAACCTTAAGCTGCACTGGCCTTTTAGCAGAAAACACAATTAATTTTGATACTGAAGGGCAATTAGGACCAGGGTTAAAATAAAAATCTTTGGAACGTTGAATGTCAAAGATTGGATGGGAAACCTTTTCCCTCATATATTTCAAAGGCCTGTTAGCATACCAGCTCCTGGTTACTTTCCTTCTGATCACTAAACCCCCCCTTTGCATTTCAGTAAATGTAAATTGAAATAAATGTGTTTTATCAAAGTGGAGATCCTGCAAGCAGAGTCACCGCTATTAATTCTGTTGTGCCAGCAATAAGCCTTAACGAACACAGGTGCCAGATGGACACCTGTTACATCCATAAATTTGTAGAAACAGCTACACATTTTTAAAATGTAGAAGATGACATGTGTTTTGCATTTCTATAGCACGATACAACTCGCAGAAGTCTTTTAAGATAAGTTTTGGGTTAAACTTTGAAAAGTCAAAAGTGGGAAAGATTAGTGATGCTTATGTGTCATAAAGCAGAGTTGCAATTTGGGAATTATCAGATTAAGTTTGGTCAATATAGACATATATTCTATTGGTTGAAATTAGTAGCTGAGTTATTTGCAGTGCTGAAATTAACTGGAGAATTGGTAAATCTATGTAGTCACAGCCACTGACAATCTCTCTCTCTCTCTCTCTCTCTCTCTCTCTCTCTCTCTCTCTCTCTCTCTCTCTTTCTCTTACCATGGACACATGCTAATTTATTTCATTTTAAAATACATGCACACAATTGCAGAAAAGATCCCTGATGTGTGATCTACTGTTTTTTTCTTTTGGTTTGTAAAATTTTGGTGACTAGTGTTGAAAGTAAATGCTCTAATAATTTCCCCCAATAAATTGGCAACCCATGATCACATGTGTGACTCCATAATAATAATGGAAGGCACACATGTGAGCAAATGACAGAAGAGGAAAAATGCTCTTAAAGTAGGAATGAAAATTACATGAGTCTGAGGCCTTAGGCTTGCTTGGGCTTTCACCAAAAAAACACTGCTAAGGGTAAGGAACCAGTTACAACTTCAAGGTCTCACCTATCAAACACCAGAAGGTTTGAAACAATTACTGTGTATCATTAGAAAGCTGCTCAGGGCAGCCTATACCAAACCCAGAATTTCATCATTCTTATTGCCATCTTGCCCTTTCCTCTCCCTTCCAAAGCTGCTGTCCCCCAAACCATCAGGACAAACAACAGATGGATTCCTTTCTCCAAGTTTACAGTTTCTGTTCTCACACTAGGACTACATATTAATTCCATAGCTTGACTGTTTTGCCAGGTACCACATCGAGATCAGTTGAGAAAAATATGTACTTCTTAATGGCAATGTTGCTTAACTAAGAGTGAGAGTAACCATTATATATATATATATATATGATGTACTATGGATGAGCTTCCTTTCATGTCCTTATTTATAAAATGGGAATAATAATAGAATCTACCTCCTTGAATTATGAGAATAAAAATGAAGTAATATTTAAGGGCTTTGTATAACTGAAAATGCCATATATTTGTTGTTCTTATCTTGCCTTTTAGCTGCTTCCCTTTATTTGCCACTTTAATTTATAGAAAAAAAAATTAGGTGGCTATAATTTGGTTCCTCTAGCTTTATCTTTTCATTGGTCATGGAATAGAGAACTCACATACAGAATGCCAAAGGCTAAATGAATACTTCTAGGTAGACTAAATACTAAGTGATTCTTAATAACTTCTAGCTTTTTTTTTCTGTTAATATGTCACCATACCTTCCAACATACTATTGGGAACATGGAAAGTTAAAGTGCATTTTGTAGAATCTGCTGGAGCTAATATTTCCCTGACATAGTCTCATGACCCCAGGGTTACCTCAACACTAAGATGGGACAACAAAGAATGTTGGTATTACAAAATATGGGGTTTTATGTTAAGGGAAAATTTAGGATTATTGGAAGTAATGCAAAGTCTCCTAAAAAAACAATCTCATGAGTTTTTTTCTACTTAGTAAATTCTGGAATCTGCTCATTGTTCACCCAGTATAAATGCATTGATAGACTAACTCAATGGACTACTTATCCCTTACATGTCATGTTTTAGTAAATAGCACTTTTTAATGCTTTTTTCTTCTTCTATGGATTACTATGACCTTTTTTGAGTGGAAATGGATTTGGTTCATTCATTCATTCATTCATTTCATTTCATTCATTCATTTTTGGGCTTGAAGAGATCCATACCCTTGTCATTTACAAATAATAGTATCTGGAATATCTTGCCATCTGTAGGGCATTCCTTTTTCCAATTAAAGTTTAAATGCAAATGAATAACTTAACAATTATCCTTGTTAAAGGGTATTTCATTAGTTTATTCCCTATGTTCTATTCTGGTAAGATATTTTGAATTTTTATTGTTATCTGTCATACTAGTGATCATTACTAGTTTTGTCTCATCTGTACCTTTAGTGGACATGTCTCCTTTCTTCATCCAAATTGTTGATAAAAAGTTGTTGAACAGGGGGGCGGAGCCAAGATGGCGGAGTAGAAACAGCTCTTCCAAGCCTCTCTGCCCCCAGATTCTCCACAAACTATGTAAAAAAGGACTCTGAAAATATTCTGGAGCCCCAGCACCCACAGAACGACACAGAGAAGCTAACCTCCCGCTGAAGACAGCCCAGCACCCTGCAGGAAGGACCAGCGCAGTGGTCTGGGAGCCGGCAGCGCGCAGAGCGCAGGAGCCGAGCCGAGCCCAGGTCCACGTGAGCCGAGGTTTTAGCCCCAGGGCGGCAGGGCCAGCAGCCAGCTGGAGGAACCCCAGAACACCAGGAACTGTGGAGACGCCAGAATTATCAGCATAGACTTGCCTAGGACAAAGTAAGAGGTTAGTGTCCTATGGACTTTGGGACCTGTATTTGGGGAATGCGTCAGCTCCCTCCCCTGGGGGCTAGAAGCCGCTGAGGAGACACGCCATTGTGTAGTTTTCATAGGCATTTCCGGCTCCCAGCCTACAAATCGTGGGGAGATCCAGCGATCAGTCTTGGGGGGTAATCGCTCTTGCTTTAACCTCCCTGGATCTGGATTGTGATCTAGGGTGGAAGTTGTGGGTGGGTTTACAGCTTGCCAGAAACGGAAGTTGCCCCCCACACACGTTCGGGACGAAAATTCCTCTAGCTGGCCTTAAAGCCATAGTGTGGCAACAAGCCCAAAAGTCAAGCAATTAAGTGGCAACATGCCAAGGCAAAGGAAACAGAAAAAATGCAACCCTAGACTCCTATTTTGGGGGCATAGAGCGGGAAAAGGACTGTGAGGTCAGAAGTCCTGCTCCAAAAGCCCCAGGGGAAACCATGAGCGGGTTGCAGGCCATAGAGGACCTTAAGAAGGACTTTAAAAATCAAATAAGAGAAGTGGAGGAAAAATTAGAAAGAGAAATGAGAAGGATGCAGGAAAAGTATGAAATGAGGGTCAACAGCCTGACTGAGGAAAACAACACCTTAAAAAATAGACTAGCTCAAATGGCAAAGGAGGCCCAAAAGGGCAATGAGGAGAAGAATGCCTTAAAAAGTAGAATTTGCCAGATGGAAAAAGAATCTCAAAAGTTCACTGAGGAGATTCATTCCTTCAGAGTTAGACTGGAGCAAATGGAAGCTAATGACTTTATGAGAAATCAAGATGCTGTTAAGCAGATCCAAACAAACAAAAGATTAGAAGGCAATGTGAAATATCTCATGGGAAAAACCACTGACCTGGAAAATAGATCCAGGAGAGACAATTTAAAAATTATTGGACTACCTGAAAGCCATGATCAAGGAAAGAACCTAGAAATCACCCTTCAAGAAATTCTCAAGGAAAGCTGCCCTGATGTTTTAGATCCAGAGGGCAAAATAGAGGTTGAAAGAATCCACAGATCACCTCCTGAAAAGATCCCAAAAAGAAAACTCCCAGGAATATTATAGCCAGGTTCCAGAATCCCCAGATCAAGGAGAAAATACTCCAAGCAGCC
Source organism: Gymnobelideus leadbeateri (assembly GCA_011680675.1). Taxonomy (NCBI): domain Eukaryota; kingdom Metazoa; phylum Chordata; class Mammalia; order Diprotodontia; family Petauridae; genus Gymnobelideus; species Gymnobelideus leadbeateri. Next base: position 349,071 of record WOXC01006184.1, read on the forward strand.
AGGAAGAAACAATTTCAATATTGTGGAAACACAATCAGAATAGCCCAGGACCTGGCAGCTTCTACACTGAGGGAGAGAAGGGCATGGAATATGATATTCCAGAGGGCAAAAGAACTGGAATGAACCCAAGGGTCACCTACCCAGCAAAACTGAGTATTTTGTTTCAGGGGAAAATATGGTCATTCAGTGGAATAGAGGACTTTCAAGCATTCTTGAGAAAAAACCAGAATTGAATAGAAAATTTGACATCCAGACACAAGAAGGAAGAGATGCCTGAGAAGGTAATCAGGGAAAAGAAATCAAAAGGAACTTATCAAAGTTGAACTATTTACATTCCTATATGGAAAAGCAATAACTGTGACTGATGATATCTTTCTCACTATGAAAATAATGGAAGAAGGGGTGTGGTCATATGAATACATATGTGAATGTGTGTGTATATGGTTACAGTTATATATGGATAGAGGGCATAGGTTGAATTTGTTGGGAAGGGAGAATACTCAAGGATGAAATTATGAGGTGAGAGAGGAAAGTGGCAAGAGGAGATGGGGAGAGACAGGGTAGGGTAAACTATCCCATGTAGAAGAAGCAAGGGGAAGTGGTTGCAAAGGAGGGGGAGAATAAGGAAGGCTAAAAAGGCAAGACCACATTCACATTGAATTTGGTTCAGGGAGAAAATGACATACATACTAAATGGGATATCTCAACCTGCAGCAGGATAGGGGGAAGGGGGATGAGAGGAGGGATGATGGATGGGGGGGCATCCTTGGGGTGAGGGAAGGTTGGAAGTACTCACTATAGAAGAGGGACAGGATCATGTAGGGAATGGACCAGGTGGGGGGTGGGATGAGTGGGAGGGAATTATAAGCAGCCTTGCACAATATATCTACTATGATAATGTTTTGCATAGCTAGACATGTACAACATATACTGAATTACTTATATCCCAAGAAGGAATGGGTGACAAGGGAGGAAGGAAATGGATCTGAAATTCAAGGTCTTCAGATTAAATGTTTCAAATATATATATAAATACTATTATTAATACTCTTTTGCTTGTAATAGGGAGATAAGATGTGCAGGCATTGGGACACAAGATTCATCTTCCTCCAATGGAAAAGTCGAAGGGGGTATGGGAGAAGGTATGGGAGAGAGCAGATTGGAGGAAGCAATATCTTGTGGGACTGCTATTCTGGGAGGGTGGGTAGGGGAATAATGGGGGGAAAATGATTGTAACTCAAAATCTGGTGGAAATGAATGATGTAAAACAGAAGTTAATAAAGTATTTGTTTAAAAAAAAAAGTTGTTGAACAGAATAAGACTAAAGACTCAATCATAGGACATACAATTAGACACATTCCTCCTGGTTGACAGTCTATTAATCAATATGCATTAAATACGGTTATTAACCAGCTACTATGTCAACTAGCTCTATTGTTAAACCATCTGTCCAAATTATCCACCATTCTTGCAATTTTACCTGATGACGTCCTTTTCCAGTAATTCTTCTCTTTGACAATATCTTTTAGGTCACTTCTTGTAGGGAGTTCTTCATTAGTAATTATCTGTAGTTTATTTTAAGCCTACCATACATTTCTCCTTTGTCCTTTGGGTTACCTGCTATTTTTTTTTTTATAAGCAATTGGGGTTAAGTAACTTGCTCAAGGTTACACGGCTAGTCATTGTTTATGCGTGGGTGCTCATTTTCTGAGGCCGGATTTGATCTCGAGTCATCCCAACTCTGAGGCTGGCGCTCTTACTCACTGCGCCACCTAGCCGCCCCTTTAGGGCAATTGGGGTTAAGTAACTTGCCCAAGGTTACAGGGCTAGGTTTTTGTTTGTGTGGATTAAGTGTCAGCTCCAAACTCAGGTCCTTCTGACTCCAGGGCCGATGCTCTATTCACTGCGCCACCTAGCCGCCCCTAGGGTTACCTGCTATTTTGATTCCTCAAAGATCATGGCACTACATGATTCATAGTCATATGATACCACTAGAAATGTTAGCATTAAAAGCTGGAATTCTGCAATATATATATATATATATATATATATATATATAAAACCCATAATATCATTTGAACAAAAAAGGAATTATTGCAGTTTTCAAAATGCAATCCTGACAATTTCTTCTTCCCGTTTAATTTAAGCCTAGACTATTTCTGTAGGTTTTCCATCCAACGATAGGCTGGATAATGGGACTTCTTCATCTATTTATCTTTTCCTACACTGATCAGCCAAACTCTTTTGATTGACTATTTATCTTATTTAATTGGCCCTTCAATGTCCCAGGGTTTTATGCAGTATTATAGCACAATGTCATCTGCAAACAAAAAAAAGTGGAGAATTTTAAAATATGCACGTAAAGTATCTTTTTGGAAGGTGGGAGTTTAAGCCAGCATTTTGCTCTCTCTAATCAAATGCTTTTGAAACAATAAAGTATATAGGATTTTTATTTCTCTGATCCTTTCAGTGCCTTTACAAATATGGTCTGCTATAGAATATCACTTGTAAAAGCCTCCCTTTTTCTTTCTCGTGACTTCATCAAAGAATGAGCAGGAAGCACCATTATACAATAGAAAAGTATACACTTTGGAGTCAGAGGAACTGAATTTATCTAACTTTTAATCCTACTATTGGTGTGACCTTAGGCCAGTTACTTAACATCCTCAGGACTCAGTTTCCCTATCTACAAAATGATGAAGTTGATTGAGATAACATCTGAGGTACCTTTTAGCTTTAAATTTTTGATCCTATAACCCATTACCCATTTTTTCTCATAAAGATAAGAAAGAACATGGATCAGTAGTTATTTATACTTTATCAATCCCCTTTTCCTATACTAAGGATTAAAAAAAAAGTATTTGGCATTATTATAACTTGAAAATCAACCCCCCAGTGCTTTTGAATTTGTGTCATCTCCAGCATAGACCTCGAAGTATACTTTGATCCAGCTGCCCCTCCTATCTTTTTTTTTTAAAGTACCACTGATATTCTCATGTAGCACATTAGGGAGTCCAAATATAAAGACTTCACTATCACTGATGGATAAAGAACTCAACATCTTTTTCATTTTTGTATTTTGTTATCTCCCTTCCAGTTTTATCCTTAAATATTCTCAAAATGCTCTGGCTAAGTTGGAACCCTCACCAAGTTTTCTTTAAATTTGTTGTCTTTTCCATTCAGAGTTTCTTATTGTATTTGGCATGATACTGCTATACCATCTTATATAATATTTTTATGAAATTTTATTTTATAAATTTTTTATAAATTAGTTATATTCTGATATTTCCACTGGATGACATTTCTGTATGTAGTTTATGGGGTTTTTTTTGTCTGTTCATCTAAGCAGTTGATTTACATTTCTTAAGCTTCCTCAAGAAATGACAGTCTGATTTTTTTTTTAGAGGAGAGGGGTTGTTTGTTTCTTTATGCATTTCCCATTTCCCTCTACTTATTTAATTAGGCCAGATTAGGGATATTTTAATTATAAGCTACATATATTTTTTTTCCCACTGATTTTGTGTTGGTCTTCACCTTAAATGATATCATAAAGAACTGGTTCAAAACAAGTCCTACATTAATAACTAAGTTTCATGCTTATTAAAATATAGCAAATTTGGGGTGGCTAGGTGGTTCAGTGAATAGAGCACTGGCCCTGGAGTCAGGAGAAACTGAGTTCAAATCTGGCCTCAGACACTTAACATTTACTAGCCATGTGACCTTGGACTTACCTCCAATTACGCTGCCTTCCCCCTTCCAAAAAGAAAAACAAACAAAATTTTTTTTTTTATATAGCAAATGTCCTTTTGTTGGGGTTATGTTATGTAGAGTTTGCCATACCCAGTATCCCCTGATACCCTTCTTGAAGAAAGTGTGTTCAGATATTTAAATAAATATTCCATATCATTGATTTGGAGACTGTTTCTGGTGATATATATATAGATATAGATATATAGATAGATATAGATATAGATATAGATATACTATGGTGATATATATATATATGTACACATATATATATATATATCACCATAGTATATGTACACATAGTATATGTACACATAGTATATGTACATATATATATATGTACACATATATATATATATATATCACCATAGTATATCTATATCTATCACCATAGTGTATATATATATATATATATATATATATGTACATAGTATATGTGTGTGTGTGTGTGTGTGTGTGTGTGTGTGTGTGTGTGTGTGTGTGTATATATATATATATATATATATATATATATATATATATATATGTACACATAGTAATCTGTGAATTCTTGTTCATCCTCTTTGGCTCTTGTCCATCAGTGTATTGTTAAATGTTTAACAAGTAGCTCTTGGGCAGAAAATATATTCAATACATACTGTGGTCAATAAACATTCTTCATCTACTTGGTCTTTCCTGTGATGGCAAATCTTTATATGGAGAAGCCATTTGCCGTAGTCTATAGAAAGTAGGATTGAGAGTCAGAAACCCAGGAATACCAGGGGTTATATCTGGCATTTACAAGGAGCACACCATAAGCAATTTATACAACTTCTATGTGTTCCAGGAAATTAAGGCTACAAGTTACAGAGCAGTTGGCAGTATACTTTGATGGAAGGAGCTACCAAAAACAATGAATTCCTTACACAGATGAAATCACAGGTCCATACCAAACACACACACACACACACATTCACTTATATATGTATAATATTTACCTTAAAGAATATTGTGCAACTCAAATAAAATAATATATGAAAAGCACTTTGCAAACCTTAAAGACCTATAGAAATATAAGTTGTTATGTTTTATTTTATTTATTTTTTGCTTTTTAGAGGGCAATTGGGCTTAAGTGGCTTGCCCAGGGTCACACTGCTAGTTTTGTGTTGTGTCTGAGGTCTGATTTGAACTCAGGTTCTCCTGACTCCAGGGCCAGTGCTCTATCACTATGCCACATAGCCACCCCAAGATGTTATATTTTAAATAAGTGAGATTAAAGGCTGCCTCTTTGTGAAGTCTTTAACTTGGTATATAGCTTGTCTGTGTGTAGTTATTTGCATATAGTTTCCACCCTTAGACAGTGTGCTACTTTGAAGTAGGGACTATTGGTTTTTGTTTTTTTTTTACCTTTCTTTGTATCCCCAGCACTTAGCACAATGCCTTGTACATAATAGGCACTTTAATAAATGCTTATTGATTGACTGATATGTTTGTTGGTTGTTGTTGTTGGTGGGTTTTTTTTTTGGCTATAACTTCTGTGATTATTTCTCAAATTTCTTACTACTATGGCATGAGCATTAATGCACAACTTAAAGCTAGCAGAGGGAATTTTCCTTTTGATTGGAATTCCAAAATGCATTCTTTTCAAAAGGACCATAGGGTAAGATGGCATAGTGGAATAAAGAGCTGGCCTTGGAATTGGGAGGAACTAGCTTGAAGGCCCTACTCAGATACATAGGATGTGTGATACTGGCCAAGTCACTGAACCTCTTTAAATGCCCTCCAAGGTTCCAAGTTTCAGAGAAGGAACCTATTTGTATTACTTTTTCCTTATCCTGGAATTCTTTACAGTAATGAAATCATAGGTCAATTTCCTAAAGGGAATAAACTTTTCAAAATGAAAAGAACAAGAATAAAATGTCCACCTATTTAGATTGAATTTTATACTCATTAAAAAAAAACAAAGTGATTGATTTCTCTACATTTTCATTCAACAAATATTTATCAAGTGTCTATTATGTACAAAGATCATTTTAAAATCTGTGGGGGATGAGAAAGGCAGAATAACAATTCACATTAATGTAGTGCTTTAAATGTTTCAAAGTGCTTTCTCTTTAAAATTGGAATAAAGATAACATTTACTTTAGTGGGTTGTTAATGGGTATCAAATTAGATAGAGTATGTAATGCACTTTGTAAAACTTGAAGCCCAATTTCAATATGAGCTATTATTATTCTGGAGAGATCCTAAGAGCACAACAGAGATAAGAGCAGGCCTATTTTAAGTTCCTGGGAAGCATCTGATCTAGGGACCAGAAAGAGAGGCTCCCCAGAAGTTTTTATAGTGCCTTGGGTCAAAAGGAAAAGTAGGATTTAATGGAGAAGGAGCAGAGATATATTAATTGTTTGCAGACAATTGTGGGACCTTTTACGGGCTTTATTCATGGGGTAAAATAAAAGTTGTCCTGTACCTGATGCCCTATGCTACCAAGAAGCTAGGGACCTTGTTACCCACATCAATGGAAGTATAAACATAAGCTATACATAAATTATATTCTGAGATTTCCCTGTTCAAACTTTGAACAGAGGAATAATAAAGTCAAAGCTAAGTGAATTTTTGGATAACTCCTAAAATTAAATTGACTATGTACAAACCCAAAGGTTGGTTGGGGAGGACTAGGGCTTATAAACAACAATACAGCTGTGAAGTATCATAATTGTCATAATTGAGTTTATGATTCTAAATGAATTGTGCAGACAATAAATGCTGTGAGTTCAAAGGAAGGAGATCAATGTTTGCCAGGGTTTCGAAGGAAAGCTGCCTAGAGGATTTGCTCGATGATGGAAAAAGTGATGTCAGGATCTAAGAAATGGGCAAACAAACAAAGCAGTAGACCGATGGATGATAGAAAATGAATCTTCTGTTCGTTACATCATTTACCTTTCAGGTATACAGAACTTCAACGGACTAGTTCGTAAGCTAGTCAGAAAGGAACTTAGAGCAGCCCAGATAGATTAATGGTTAACAAGACAATGTGTTGACCTCAGGAGAAGAAAATCGAGTTTAAAGTGTTATTTCACACTTGACTCTAATGTGCAGTGGGGGAAATATGACATCTTAAATATGCTTTATAAAAATATATATTTTTGAGTATTTTGACTAGAGGAACTCCATGTTGTGTATTAAATGGAAGAAACATCATTCCCTAGGTGCAGGGGGAAATCATTCTAATGGCAGAAGGCCATATTTTCTTTATGGCCATTGCTGGTACTATAACAAGCATAATCCCTGGTCTGTAGCAGAGGAGTAATATACTGGAATAAGGGGATAAAAGGTGAAGATGGAGGGAGAGAAAATTCGCTAAGGGAATACAATCTGTGGTGCAAATGTAAATTACCCTTGAATCCAGGGGTTAGCAATATTTAAATTAGGAAGTCTCTAGGTTAAATTGTGAAATGAGTAGTTGGTCTTTGGTGCTTTTCCCCCTCATTATCATCATCCCTCACATTGCTGTAACACTCAAATCTTTTCCAAAGTGCTTTCCTCACAACATCCTCAGGAGCTAAGTGCTACAATGATTTTTATCCCCATTTTACAGGTAGAGAAACAGAGTTCCCGGCAAAAGAGCTGCCCATCGTCACATAGCTAGTAAGTGTTGGAGATAATGTTGGATTCTAGGCTTCCTCCCAAAGCAAAGCTTTCTTTCTGCTCCCTTTCATTTTGGTTCTCTTTCCTGTCATAAGGACTTCATTGCTTGAGTCAAGACCCTCTAAAACAGGTGTTTTCTAATCAGGGTTGCCTCATTGGGCTGCTTGACTTAAACCTGACCCATCTCCTGATGAATGCTGATCTCCTGCACCTCCCAACCCAAAGCTGCCAGGCCCCATTTATGCATACTATTTTGATGACATTCTAAGACATCTGAGTCTTCTAATTCAACTGATAGATTAATTCAGTGTCAGTGTGTTAACAGAAGAGTACTAAAGGATATTCACTGGATATTTCTAAGTGAAATATGCATAGATACAGATATAGTTATACCTATAGATATCTATTCTTTGGTGTGAATCTCTGATTTTGTCAATTTAGGAAACTCTTAATATAAAAACTCCATCAACTGGTGCATAGTAACAACTTGTAATTCATTGTGTTAGGGAGTTGTCTAGTTACTGAGGGGTTAAGTCACACAGTCAGTATATGGCAGAAATGAGACTTGAGCCTGGGTCTTTGTCCACAATATCATATTGCTTCTCATATGGGGAGGTAGGAATGCTCATACATTATTGGTGCACCTATGACTGTCTGGTTGTCACAGAGATAGCATGTGCCAGAGACAGGACTTGAACCTAGGTCTTCCTTTACTCCAAGGCCAATTATTCACTATGCTAGGCTGCCTCCCAAATTCTGGATTTTAGCTGTTGTTTCCTGAAGACATTGCCCTATGTTCAGTGAAGAGGCATTCTGACAAGTTTATGGGGAGACCACAATTATGAGATGTCAGGTGGGGATTTTTTGGTTTTTGTTCTTTGGACAGGTGGACCCTTGAAGGGCTTTTCCACTTCTACTATTTTTTCTCTGTCCAGGGACAGTCTTAAGCATTAATTTTCTAGGTCATTTTCCCATCATTACTTTCTGATCACTTCACAGTACATGGTTTTGGTTTAATAGATTCTCTGTGAAATTAATTTTACTTTATTCAGTCCTAGATCAATGGAGAAAAATGGATGCCTGAAGAAGGCATTTGAAGCATAGGAGGCTATTGCTCTTCTTTCTAGCAGATTCCCTTCCCCCACCCTTTCCATTTTATTCAGGACATACTTTCTATCAGCAGGTCTCTTTTCAGTAGGGTCACTTCCCCTCCCCCCCTTTCTCTTCTGAGGCTTGTACATCAGCCCTACAAGCTGTACTTGGGAAATCACTAAGTGATGTTAGATTTGCACAGTGGGTAGTTTTTATAAATGTTTCTCTTAAAAAGCAACATCCCAGGGAAATCCCTGGGAGGCACATACAGCACGAGGCATACTAGCAACTGGCAGAGTGTGCTAGGGGTTTCCAGGGTTGAATCTATTGCTCTCAGGGATTGATTCAATTTCTGTTTTGTCAGACAGCTTAACTGCAGGCTGCAGTGAGCTCCACGATTTCATATACAAAAGGGAAATGGAACAAACAGAGGAATAGGATACTTATGATATCAGGAGATCTTTTAATACACATTAACACAATGAATTGTTCTGTTTTAAAATTTTTATTGCCAACTTTTTATATGTATATAATCAAGCAAAGCCCTGAGGTTAACAGCAGGATTATTAAAGTAAGAAAACAAAACAAAAGCAACATACTTTTGTCCCCAAAATTTATTTAAGAAGCAGTATGGAGTAATTCTCATGGTTTTTTTTTTTTTGATTCTTCATATTTGCCATTTTTGATGATACACTTGTAATCTATTACAACCACAATTTTGTGCAGTAAGTCTCCAGTTGAAGGATGGCCAATTTGTTTCCTTTTTTTCCTACCACAAAAACTGCAGGTAGGTATATACCATATATATTTTGGTATACATATTACTTTTATTTCTGTCTGATATTTTTAGGGCTGAAGCACAGTAATGGGATTGAGGGACTAAAAGATTTAAACATTTTAGTGATTTTTTTTTTACATATTTCCAAATCGTTTTCGAGTTCATAGCCCTAACACTGTATATTAGTTGCCTCTCTTCCCCCACAAAAGATAGTATGGGATAACAGATAACTAGTCTTGGATTCAGAATAATCTGGCTTCCAGTCATGCCTGTGCCACAAACTGGCCATGTGACTTTGGACAAGTTTTCAAACCTCATTTTCCCAGGCAACTCTCTAAGACCCTAAATTGGAGGGGAGGTGATAATCTTCATGGGTAAAATAAGTTCCTCTCTGGGAGTTCTTTGTACCATTGAAGTCACAGGTTTGAAAACAAACAAATAAACAAAATAATATATCTTCCCACAGCCCCTGCATCATTATCATCTCCAAAAAAGAGTAAAGATAGTTTAAAAAGACCTGACTGTGAATTGGACAAGTCATTTAGCCTCTCAAGGCCCCCAGCCTACTCTCTAAAATTAGATATGGCTGAGGAGGGGCTAACTTGAATTAGAGACACTTTCCTCACTAGGAGTTCTCTGTTCCAACAAAGTCACTATTCCTGACCAAATACAAATGCATATACATAAATGCACACACAAACACACACGTATATGTATATGTAGCTATATGTATAGATACATACATATATACATATAGACACACACATATATATGCATATATATATAGTATGTGTTTATATGCATATGTATGTGTGTATACACATACAGACACACACACACATCCCTACATATGTATATATACAGCTTTATGGGTATGATCTCAATTTCAGAGGTATTCTAGATTGCATTTCTCTTACGTTTGTTTTGAACATTTTTGCACATAATTGTTGATCATTTGTATTTGAAAAATCTCTTTGTTTGTATCCCCTCACCTCCCCCCCCCCAATAATTAAATAAATAATTAAAGCAAAAATGCGATTTGGAGCCAGAAAGAAGAAAACATAATTTCTCCCTTCTCTGCTCCAGTTGTGTTCTGTGCTGTGAGGAAGAGGAGGACATGAAAGACCTAGCGGGTCTAATTGGGGGAATAGTAGAGAAAGACATAATAGCTTGCCCATAATATTAGAGGACTGAAGTCAAAGACTTATTCATAAACAAAGCTATCTCCAACTGGAGATGAACTGAAGCCTAGTGAGATGAGAGAGACAACTCTCTTGAGACTTATCTTTTAGGAAGAGCAATGCAAAAATCAAATGGTAGAAAAAAAATCTGAGAAGTGTTTTGGGTTAAATCAGGATCTGGATGCAAACTGACAAATAATGTAGGAGATATTCAAAACTCAATGTCTAAAGGAGCAAACATCTGGATAGGGCTCAGACTTAGTTGTAGTAGATCTTCATTTCTTCCTATTCTCTATTGACTTTTGAGACCCACAGAGAATTGGAAAAGAATAATAAAAATCTGTGATAATCTTCATCATTTTGTGCATAGATGAAATAATGCTGTCAGAAACACCATGGAGACCAACTCAATTTTTTTTTACATAATACTCAGAATATAGCTGAAAAAGACTAGAAAAGTACTAAAGCTGAAGCATATTATCTGTATGTTTTCATTCAGAAAATAACATAAACTCTAACTAAGGACTATTATCATTACATAATAATGGAATCACAAAATTTCAGGGTTGGACAGAAACCTGAGCATAAATTGCTTTTATAAAATTCATAGCAAGTACATATACAGCTTTGAAAACTTCTAATGAGAAATAACCACTTTAGATACTAGTATATATATATATATATATATGTTAGGTACTATACCCTTTCCACTTTTGGACAGCTCAAATTATTTGGAAAGTTTTCATTACATTTAGCTGACATCTGCCTTTTTTCCAATTCTACCTTAAAAAAAAACCAAACAAACCTCATTCTATCCATTAGAATCAAACACATTTAATCCCTTTTCCATATAGCAGCTTGTCAAATAGTTGAGCACAGCTATCACATGCCCCTTAAGTCTGTTCTTTTCCAGGGTAAACATCTTTTCTACAAGCAATTTTCATATGGTGAAGGGAATAGAAATCATATCATCCTATTTTCCATTCCTGAATATATCTCACTTTATTAAAGAATGATACCCAAAATTGGACACTGCTGCAGAGGTGTTCTGACCATAGTAGAATCCAATGTGATTGCTTCCCTTTTTGCTAATGGCACTTTTCTCTTACCACATCTTTTTTTTTTTTTGACTAGTATGTCATACTTCTGACTCATACTGACCTTATTGTTAGTAAATACCCCTAGTAATTTTTCCATATGATTAATTGTCTGGGCATATCTCCTATACACTACACTTAAACAGTTGATTTTCTTTTAGTCCAGGTGTAGGACTTTACATTTATCTTGATAAAATTTATCTGTCAAGGTATATTTTGTAGTCACATGGTAACACTTTCTATTGTTATTATGTCTATGATAAATAAAGCAACAATTAAATGTTCTCTATATGTTTGGACCAGGGATGTAAATACAAGCAAGACAGTCCCTGCCCTCAAGGAACTGTGATATTGGAGAAGGCAACATATAAAGGTGTTCTGGAAATGGGGAGCTATACCTCATGGGATGGCATAGCATGGAGATGGCAGAGAATTTCAGAAGCCTGGATCTTTGATAAGACCCAAATTGGTCTATCATAACCCAGGGGCAGAGTTTTAAATTCTTATTAGAAAAAGTTGGAGATGATGACCAAGTGGAGACTACATAACTATAAATTGCCATGACTGAAAATGTGTATGACACTCTGTAATTTGAATCCAATACCTCTTTGTTTGTAGGTCAATACATGCTTCGTTATCAGTCTTCCGGGATGATGGTTGATCATTGCATTAATCAGAGTTCTTAAAGTCTTTTAAAATCCTTTTTTTTTTTATTACAATATTGTATAATCATTACACAAAATTTTCTGGTTCTGTATTATTTTATTTTGCATCCATTCATCTAGATATTTCTAGGTTTCTTTGAATCCATTCGTTTTTCCATCTTTAATAGCACAGTAATGGCAAACTCTAATGTTGGGAAGTTTTTCCTTACATTGAACTGAAATATGTCTTTCTATAAATTCTACCCATTGTGTCCAATTCAGTGACTTTTCTCAAGTCTTCTTTGACTGTAGGAGCTTCCTGGATTTTCCATCTTCATTATTGATGACCCTATCCCCCTTCTCTTTGATCTCACTAGTAATAACACTGTCCACCATTCAGTTGTTTTAGTCATGTTCAACTGTTTGTGACCCCATTTGGGGTTCTCTTGGCAAAGATACTGGAATGGTTTATCATTTCTTTCTCCAGTTTTTTTCCTTTACAGATCAGGAAACTGAGGCAAACAGGGTTAAGTGACTTGCCCAGGGTCATATAACTAGTAAATGTCTGAGGTCAGATTTGAACTCAAGAAGATAAATCTTCCTGATGCCAGGCCCTACTAACATAACACTACTTTGGGTGAAATAATTTAGAAGGGATTTGACATTTGTTTTCCTTGGTAATATTAATGGATTCTTCAGTATTAGCTCATGAACAAAAATTGTTTTAGATAGAATTGTGTTATATAAGTGAGAGGGAACTGAGTAGATAAGAGTAGCCCCACCCCAAATGCTGAGTGTACAGAAAGCAAGAGCAGTAAGAACGTAAGGCTCACAAAGCATTAAAGGTATATATGAAAGACCTGAACAAGAGGCAAACATTGTGCAGAATGATTATTTTAAGGATGAAATGAGATAGGATAAATAATCTCCAAGGTAACTTCTGCTACTGGATCATGTGGCCTTATGAAATAAAGATGTATTTCTATAGTTTACTCATGCAGGCTGGATCTTGATCAAACATTGAAAGACGTAAAGTTTGTCATTGGTTCCCCCACAACTTCTTTATCCCCAGTTCCTTCCTCCTTCCTGTTGACTTTCCTGTTTTTGCATATTACTGCTCTCTGGAGATTCCACTACATCATTGGTTTATCTTGTTCTTTCTCCCAAATGGTGGAATCCCTGTCAAGCATATACTGACAACTAAAGTGTGAACTCATAACATTTCTTGGTACTTTTACTATTCATTTATACTCTAATTTGTGTAATAGTTATTTGTGATTAGGGCTTACCTTCTCAACTAGACTATAAGATCTTTGAGGGCAAGAACTATGTTTTCCTCCTGTTGTATCTTCCCTGATAAGAGCATCAAACATAGAGTTCAATAACAATTATTAAGCAGCCATAATCTGCTTTGTCTCTTATTAGCAGGGATTTTTCCATACTTTTTATATATATATATATATATATATATATATATATATATATATATATATATATATATATGCCTTCCAATGCCTGGCATAGTTAATGGATTGATAGATGAATGAACAAGCAAAACACTATCCCAGACTCTATAGGAGGTAGAGGAATATATATATATATATATATATATATATATACACACACACACACATACATATATGTATATGTATGTATATATACATATGCACATATATGTATGTGTGTATTTACATATATATTATATACATACATATATGACATGGTCTGTGTCCTCGAAGACATTTAGTTAGGTGGTGCATAGATACAGTAATGGAGCTAGAGTCAGGAAGAACCAAGTTCAAATGTTGCCTCAGACACTAGCTGTGTGATGCTCAAGTCATTCAGCCTCTTTCAGCCTCAGTTTACTCCTCAGTAAAATGGGAATAATAGTACCTACCTCCCAAGATTTTTGTGAGGATAAAATGAGATAGCATATGAGAAGTACTTTATAACCTTAAAGAGCTACATAAATGCTCATTCTTAGAAGAAATTTCGACATTTTTATCCCATATGTGTAAATTTGAGAGATAAGCATTCAACAAGTACCTATTTTGTACCAGGCAATATGCAAAGGGCTAAAAACACAACTAAGAAAAATCCCTATTCAGAAGCAATGTGCATTCTAATGCAGTAGACAAGTACATAGTAAAATATATATGGCATCCATATAAAGTTAACAAATAAAAAAAATATAGGGGCAGCTAGGTGGCGCAGTGAATAGAGCACCAGCCCTGGAGTCAGGAGGACCTGAGTTCAAATCTGGCCTCAGACACTTAACACAAAAACTAGCCATGTGACCTTGGGCAAGTCACCCCCAATTACCCTCCAGAAAAAGGCAAAAAAAATGAAAAAATATACAATATAGTTAAATATAAGGTAGTTTAAGAGGGAGGGACCTAATGATTAGGAGAATCAGGAAATGCCTCACTGGAAGAAAGGAAGGGACTCTATAAAGCAGAGGTAAGAAGGGAATCCATTCCAGTCAGGATGTGTCTGGGAATCATCTCCATAGAGGTAGTTAAGCCTTCTGGATTTAATGAGGTTACCAAGAGAGGGTGTAGAGAAAGAAGAATACATTATATAGTTTGTTCTACAGAAGCAAACATGCTTATTGAAAAGCCAGAGAAAATTCTCCTGAATCTGTTGGTTGTGGTGCTTGTGGTCTTGTATAATCTTAATCATTATATAGCAAAGTAACCCAAGCAAAATGCACTGAGATCACTTACTGATTTCATCTAGCAGAGATAAGTTGTAGTCATACACAGTAGGCACATATGTATGCTTTCCAAGAAATATAGTAGCCTCCTTGTGTGGTGTGCCAAATGTGCTCTGTGCTCATTAAATATGATGGCCACAAGCTTTGCTCAGAGTGAAAACTCAAAATCAAGCATTTGAAAATGAAAACAAGTTTGAGGTGTTTTTGTTTGTTTGATGAAGGAGGAAAAATGACGCCCTAGACATTCCCAGGGGTCTATTTTACCACTGGTTGGTTAACCTCATTAGGTCTAGTAGCTTAATTTAGATGCTTATCTGAGAAGTGGGAAGATTAAGTCAAACCACATTGGCCCAGAAATGTAAGCTGTATTGCCAAACAGTCAGACATCCTTAGCTCTGGTTGCATCAGATGCACAGTGAGAAAAATCAGTCTGTTGTACTTTATTGTTTCTATTGCTGGCAGCGACCAGAATGTGTAGAAAGAAGGTGAAAAGTTGGTGGGGGGCAAGAAAAAGAATATGACTGACCTTTTGTGAAAGTCACATCATACTTTAGTCCCATTTCCAAATAGTTCTCTTAAGTTTGGAGTTCAAGTGTTACAACTACATTAATTTACCTAGATGTGTTTTTTTAGGTTTCCTGTCCTGGCGGACACCACAAATGAAAGCAATTATTTCTTGTATCATTGCTTATCTGAACTGCTTAAAAAAGACTTGAAAATAAGCCATTTTAGTTTGCATAAAAGGCTGCACGAGAAATGTCCCTAGTGGAAAATAAGGAATTCCTTAAGAATGATGTGTGACTTCTAGTAAGCTAGTGAAGGTATTTATTTTTCCCTTCATTAAGAAACAACTTATCATTCTGGTAAAAGAGTTGTTAATGAGTTTGTTGGCACTAGCTGAAAAATGGCTTCAGGATGTTCCTTAGAGAACTTACTTTATATGCATACATAAAACAATCCTCTAGGTAGAATGGATCACCTATAGGTTTGTTTTCTTTTTTCCCTCTTCTAATTCAACAGGTTCTAGAAGGAAAATTGCACTTATTTCAGAAAAAAAGAGCTAAACATTTGCCATGTTCAACACTGTGCTAGACCCAGTGAAGATGCAAAAATAAAACAATCTCTGACCTCAAGAATATTGTAAATAGGGGCGGCTAGGTGGCATAGTGAGTAGAACGTCTGCCCTGGAGTCAGAAGGACCTGAGTTCGGATCCGGCCTCAGACACTTAACACACACACAAATAAAAACCTACCCGTGTGACCTTGGGAAAGTTATTTAATCCCAATTACCCTCCAAAAAGTAAAAAAAAAAATTAAAAAAAGGATATTGTAAGTAGATAAACATGGGGCAAATAACTCTAAGACAATAAGTCTAAGTAAGAGAGATAAAGTGCTAAGAGAGGTCCAAGAAATGAAAGCAAAGGCTTTGTGGAGGAGATGGCACTTCATAGGTTAAGAGAAGATAGTTTTGGAGCCTAATATCTAGTATGCTACCTAACCTATTCAGCTTTGTGTCATTTGCAGATTTGATGAGCACATCATATATGCCTTTAGCCATTGTTTATAAAAATGTTCATAAATCTCTGGGGAACTCTGTAGAGACCTCCTGCTAAGTTGACAATGAGCCATTAATATCATCTGGCTCCATCTCATATTATTATGTAGTCCACATATCTCTAATTTCTTCTGCAAAAAATTATAAAATATATTCTCAAATGCTTGCTAAAATCCAGGTAAATTCTCCCTCTACCCCCTGAGATGCTAGTTTTGTAACACTGTACCAAAAAGTAAATAAAGTTAATATTGCTTGAATTAGTCTTGATAGGGCTATGTTGACTTTTCACCACTTCTTATTATAGATGTTCATTAACTATTCCTTTAATTGTGTTTTAAAATTTTCCCTAGAATTGAAGTCAAGATCATTGGCCTAAAATGGGATAACAGTTGCCTGATTCTAGCTCTGCAGCAGCTCTTTTATGCTCCAAAATTTTTCATATATGCCTTTGATATCTTACCCTTCCACATGTATCTTCATGTATCTTGAGAATTGATTCCTCAATGCACTCAAAATTTGTCCCCTTTAGCACAGACCTCCTTTGTATATACTCAATTTAGTGTAACTGCTTTTTCTATCTTCATTATTTTCAGTGCTGTCTCTATAATTTTTAGATACATAGTCAGGTGTCCAAATATCATCATTAGAATAATTCATTATCATTTTTGGCAGTTCTTTTATTATTATTTTTTTAATTTCAGTTTCATCTTTAAAATGTTCATGGGTTAACTTTGCTTAGTTGAATCTTTTGCTAGCTTTCTTTAAATTTGGTTTTCCTTCCACTGATTCTTGCTGCTTCATGATTCAGTACAGTTGAAAATCTACCATCAACCTTCTCTGCAAGATTTTGCAAACAAATTTATACTTGAAACTGATGTTGCTCTTGGCTGTCATATCTCTCTGCTTGGCAAGGAAGTCAAGTGTTTACTGATTAAGTCAGTTTTTAGTTTTCTTTTTGATCTTTTTTATGGCAATTAATTTAAACTTCAATATGAAATTGTTGAAGTTGGTGTCAATGTCCATTTCTTCATTCATTTTCACTTTTCATCATCAATCACTTTACATAGGTCAGGTTAGAGGTGTTTTAACTGCATGTCATATTTTTTTTTGCATTTTTCTTCATTTTTTAATCCATTTAATATATATTTTCCTGTACATATGTGTGTGTATGTGTGTGTGTGTGTGTGTGTGTGTGTGTGTGTGAGAGAGAGAGAGAGAGAGAGGAGAGAAATGGTGGAGGAGGTTAGAAGTATGTTATAGTAGAATAGAGAGTAGGGCTTGAAGCTACCTGAATCTAGGAAGAGTTGATTTCAAATTCCACTTCTAAAACATATGGTTGCATGACCTTGGGCATGTCACTTATTTGCTTACTACCATTAGTATCTCTGTAGAACTCTAAGTTGCAGAGAAGATGCCTGCTTACATTGGTAGAAGAGGTTTCTTTTCTAGAAATGTCAATTTCCCTATGTCAATGAACTATGTCAATCACACTCTTCCCTATAGGGAGAGGTGATAATATATCAATATATATGTAATCACACAAAGACAATTATATATATGCATAAACTATCTACTCATGTATCTGTGTATAAATATGCAAATATATCTATGAATATATGCAAATATATCAGAAGGTGATGTGTATAAATAAATAACATTTTATTTTCTCAGATTTAGATATTGAGGTAATATAAACCTAGATGACTGTCTAATATTAACTCTTCAACTATTGTGTGCAAGAGAGGCAATTATTTCTAAGGCCTGTTATGTATTCTATTTGCTTACATCACTAGCTAATAATACTCCTTTGGAGACAAGTTAACTAGTATATCTATAGATTATTGTGCCTGGAGTCAGGAAGACCTGAATTCATATTCTGCATCAGACACTAACTAGCTGTGTGACCCTAAGCAGATCATTTAACCACTGATTGCCTCAGCTTCCTCATTTGTAAAATAAGGGTAATATTAGCGTTTACCTTACAGGGTTTTGTGAGAATCAAATATGGTAATATTTGTAAAGTCCTTTACAATTAAGTCCTTTGGAAACCTTAAATTACTATATAAATTCCAACTATTATTATTTTGTATTTACACTTTTCTCTTTGACTCCTTCCACTCCCTCTCACTCTTCCCACCCTCTATTATATTCCACTCCAGATATTTTAGGGCTGGGAGAATATGGTCATTGGCTTGGTCCACTTTGATTTGACAATGACATCACTCAAATGGGTGTGATTCTTTCCTTGTCATTACAACTTGCATTTTCTTCCTCTTTTAAGGGAAATTCCTCCTTTGTCTTAATGCCACATTGTACTGAGTCTCAAAGGTGTGTCAGTAGAATATGATAACTGACAATATATTTGCATTTGACTTAGTCAGCTTTCCAAAGGATCCCGCACCCATCCTGACAGACTTGCCCATTATGTTATGTAGTTAAAATATTTCAGGCTGGCAGAATTTCAAGTATTTGACTTTGTGATTCCAAGGTCTTGGTTTCGAGCACTGCCCCTCATAATTATGTGACTAGAGCCACAATCGCTATGATCAAATGAGGTAACATATAGCAATTTCTTTGCAGACTTTGAATGATTATATAAATGGTGGCTTTATTATCATTATTATTTGTTATTATTGTGATCCAAAAGAGCCAGAGGAATCTTATGCTGTGTCCCGTAAAGCCCATTATAACATGAACATATAAAACGATGTTACTTTATATCGGGTGGGTGAAAGAGCATTGGACAGAGCATCACGAAGATGTGATAAGAGTTCTTAACTGTATCAATAATTAGCTAAGTGAATTTTCACTCAGCAGATCCCGTTTTAGTTCTTCGGACCTCAGTTTCCCATTTAATAGAAAGAAGAGATTATACTAGATGATTTCTAAGGTTTCTCTAGTTCTAAGGCACTACGACTTTATACATTACTAGAAGAATATGAGAATCCTATGAGATCTATAGAAGAATTTAGTATGTCTATAGACTTGTGGTCAGAGTAAAACAATGTAAAAAAATGAGAGGAGTATAACACATTAAACAGTTATGAAATAGCATAAAAGAACAAATGAAATATGCAAAGTAACCTACCTGCTTTTGCCAAAGAAACAAGTATGCCCTTGACTAGAAGTTTATTTTTTCAGCAAACTGCATATGGGACACACATGGTTGAATTTTTCACAAAAATAGGTAAAGCAGAAAAAAAAGTATTTGGTTAAATTTAAAACATACAATTTGGAGGTTATAATATGATTTAAAAGTGTGTTTGAATTTTGTGTTTATTTCCACAAAACAATGCCAGACTTTCAGAAAACCTCAGATACATCTATCTGGCTTACTGGCTCTGTGATCAGGAGCAAACCACCATCACTTGAGCCTGTTTCCTCATTTCTAATATGGAGATAACAATGCTTATACCATTAGACTGTAAGCTTCTTGAAAGCAGGGGATTTTATTTTTTTGTTTGTTTGTTTGTTTTTTCTTAGTATCTCCAGTTCTCTTCACCATTCATAATAAATATTTGCTAATTGGCTACTCTCACAGAACTTAACAGTGCTTTGTTAGTATGAACTATGTTTATATGAGGAATAATTTGAGTATGTACATTTTACATGTATGTATGTGTACATTATCTTCTAAAAAAGATCTTCTCATTTTTTATGACCATTTAATTGTTGGTTGAGTCTTTCCAATACAATAGTAGCAATGGATTGTCAATAACAACAACAATAACAAATCATGCTCTGCAGTCTGAACTTTTAGATAAATGCTTATTCACCCTCCCAAGACCCTTGACCTCTAAATCAAATCAGTAACTTCACTTCTGTTCATTTCCCCTTCCTGTGTCCAAAGTCAGAGGAAGTTGGTTGCAACTTTTCATAGATAATGTGACACCCGGCACACAAGAGAGGAAAGCAGAAAATCATTTCAACAAAAGCCCAGAGCTTTTGGTTTAGGTAAGTTCAGGAAGGAAAGAGATAGGAAATGGCATCAATGTTGCCAGTAACCAAAGAGAAAGGATTCTGGCATCTGCACTGGAGCCAAATGTTAGGTCATCTATAATGAGGGCTGGGTTAAAAACCTTCAACTCATATTGAAATATACAGTGACACAAAGAAACTTATCAAGACAACCTTTAAGAGCAGTTAAGAAATTTTTTTTTCTAAAGAAAGTCCTTGCACGAAAGAGGTTTATTGAGATAAGTATGGGTTGAGTGTCCCAGCAGCCAAGTTTCATAGCCAAATAACTCTTGTTATGTAAGGAAATGGAATAAAGAAATAAATGGAGAGCCCTAAACTCACATTTCCTCAATTAAATGGCATTATTCTAACTGCTCTCTTAAGGCTTCAATTTTCACAAAACTACTTGTCATTCAAAATTCCACAGTTATTGTAGCTGGCAGTTACTTTGGCCTACAATATTTACAGAGACAATTCTGACAGACCAATTAGTTGGTAATGACAGCTCAACCAGTTCGCAGATAAAAATCAGGATTGAACCTTCCTTTAAATTGTACTTGTTTGGGATTGGAAGAAAAAGTAAGAAAAAATTAAGGGTTTCTGTTGTTGTTGTTTTGTGTCTTTGTTCTGTACCCTGCAGATAAAATATTGAGTTAATCTGGAAAGAGAAATGCTAAACCTTTAAAAGGAATACTAATCCTTAGATGACAGCTGTCTCCTGACTTTAGAGGTAGGCTGATGTGAATGGTCAATTTGTCCTTTCTTTCCTCCTTAATGTTGCAAACTTTCTCTCATGTCTTAGACATTGACAAACACCACAATACCACATTCAGTTTTATATCAGCTAGATAATTGAAGAGTTCAAATAATTTCGAAAGGGACTTAAAAAGTAGCAAGTTATTCAGCAGTGAAACACCTCAGAAGTTAGTCCTACTTAAATGTTGGCAACTAGCCAGGATTTCCAAACCAAAGTAGTTAGAATCAAGCTCTAAATTCATTCTTGTAGCTCAGATAGGATAGAAAATTTTCTATCTTAAATTCAAAGAGCAAAACCTCTTGTGGATGTTTTGATTTTTTTTTTGGGGGGGGGGATAGAGGGAGAAGAAGAAAGATCTTTTCCCCTTCTTTAAAACCCAATCCTGTGGTTCTCTGTAGAAAATAACTCTGCAGTTGTCAGTCCTTTAATGAAATGTATTTGGATTATATCATCCTATTTGTGTTTTTGACTTAGATTTGAGTCATGAAAGAAGAAAAAACCTCAGTTTACCCCACTGGTTTAGTACATCTCTGACCCCTAGCCACTTTTCCCATCCCTGTAAAAAAAGATTCAGTGGGTTACCAGAAAGCAGGACCCTGTGAGTTATTACAGAACACATAAAATCAAAGACATATGCCCTTTGCCTTGTAGGGTGCTTGTGATCCAGAAATAATTTGAATGGGGGAAAAGAGCTCATCAGGGATTTGGAAACTTCTGTCTTTATGAAAGATAGCAGAAATATTAAACTAAAAGTCCAAAACTCATGGAGACTTCTGTGAGACTTTAAAAATTATTTAGAACTTCCTGTAGGTCTTTGACCTGAGTCATTGAAAAAAGGTCTATGTTAATTTCTTTCACTTCTCTATTTGTAATAGAAGCACTCCATACATAGGCAAAATATTTTATATTTCAGGTATGTCATATACACTATTTGCATTTCATCAGCATCCTTAATTTAAATTTGATATATTAATATGACCTTCACCTATTTTTCCCTCCTGTTCCCAATTTTGTATTAAATTCTTTTTGAGCTGATCTTGTTCAAAATTAAGTATATTTTCTGTCTTTTATGGCTTGGTCTTACGCAAGAAACATCTGAGTTCTTCCAATCTCCTGCCATGTGTGACATTCCGTCCCCATCAGAAATCAGATCATTCCCTCTCGATGAGAACTGGCATAAAGACAAAACCTTGGAGATGAAAGGAAGGGTTAAGTTTACTTTCAATATTAGAGAAAGGTTTGGAAATAAATGTCGAGGTTAAAAAGTCCAGATGGTAATTCAACTGTATCCTCACTATAAACATGATTTGATTTATGGGAACTACTAATGGTATCTCAGTTGAGATCTGGATGGCTTTGCTTTCTCTCATCTGTAGCTTTAAATTCATCAGATTCTTTCACTCCCACCATCAATCCTTCACTACAAAGAGATACTCCTATCAAGAATTTGGGAGTTCTTTAAAATCCAGAAATTGATAAATGTTAACAACCCTAATCCATGCAAATTACTGTCTGATGCCTTTATTTATAACCAAACGGATGTGCTTATTCAAAGGCCCCTCAAAGAGCTTTGACAAGTTCATGCTTACAAATGTGGGTCTCCTTTTGTTCCTTCCCCTCTTTCATAGGTGATCAAACTGAATCAGTTTTCACTTCCTCTTCCCTCCCCCCCCCCACTTTGCAATTATTAGCTTTCTTGGTTTTGTCAGAAAAATCCATCGGAAATGTTTATCTCCTGGGGCAAATCTCACTGAAACAGCATGTTTATCACTTCAAGGGGCTGTAATCCAAAGGCAGCCCCAGGCCCACTTCTTTTATAACACAGGCACTGGAGGAGAAAAATGTCCACGTGATGGACTTGCACTGGTGCAATCATCTCCTGTCCTAAGCTCAGCATTCTTACCGATGTATCTTTGTTTTCTGACCTTAACAGATTAAATGTACAAGCTGAAATAACAATAATTTAAAACTCATATTTCTATTTTACTTTGTCACCTCACGAACTGTAGGTTTAAAGATTGTTTGCCTGCTGTTGATATGTTGCTCCCTCTCAGGAGAGAGAGGTTTTGCTTATAGGTGATGAACAAACCAGATTGAGAGTCAACCTATTATAGTTACTATTCATACCAATGAGCTATGAGAAGAGCCTAGATAGCTAAGATGATCAGATCAGCTCTGATATGCCATTAACTTTCCATTTGAAAACATGACCAAGGTCTCTTACTAACAATACTCACCATTAATACTCCTCCCTACCTCATATTGGTGAAAAGAAGACTGAATTATCTCTTCTGTTATTTATTAAGCATTATGAGCCAAATTCACTTATGGTGAGGTGAGGTGACTTTAGTTTTTAAGAGATCTGGTCATCACTACCTTTTCAGTAGAACTAGATAATATTCCTTTTCTCCCCTAGAAGCAATCAATTCTGTTAAGGAATAAGGTGAATTAGAATTTGTGGGTAGCAAGGTTAATAGAGCTAATGATAAACACACCATGTTAGACATATTAGCCACTGTTATGAGAACCAAGAAGTATTCATGACATGCATCACTGTATGTACTACTTATTTTTTTTATCTGGTGCTTAGAAATTATCTAAGGTCTAAGTCAACAAATAGGATATGTTAGCACAGCAGGGAAGGCAATATATCTCAACCCCAAGGGCCAGAATAGAAGTAGAAAGCATGGTCAATTTTAACAGAAGAGTACACTTGGCAATTCTGTCTATGCCAGAACTTCATGCCAACTACATATTAAAGTAAGAGAAGCAATGTACATGTTACTAGTATATAGCATTTTAAGATAAAATCTTACATTTTTTTTTTTAAAGCAATTGGGGTTAAGTAACTTGCTTAAGGTTACACGGCTAGTCATTATTTATGTGT
The DNA here is from genome assembly GCA_011680675.1 of Gymnobelideus leadbeateri. NCBI lineage: Eukaryota > Metazoa > Chordata > Mammalia > Diprotodontia > Petauridae > Gymnobelideus > Gymnobelideus leadbeateri. The sequence continues at coordinate 373,108 of WOXC01006184.1, forward strand.
GGGTGCTCATTTTCTGAGGCCAGTTTCGATCCTGGGTGAAAATCTTACATTTTAAGACTTAACTATCTTAAAATTACACAGATAAAGAGTGATCCATTATAAGGTAAGAAAAAGAAGGAAACAGGTGGGAGTACGGGTAATTGAGGCTAAGTTTTTCTTTAGGGTTCTGATAATTTTCCCTCCTTTGTGTGTTCTAGGAAGTCATTCTAAAGGTGAATGGAAAGTCCATTAGCACACCCTATAGAATGTGTAGATTAAGTGTCAGTTTTTAGAAAAAGAGGTAGAAAGGAGGGTGGAACACAGTGGTAGCATGGAAAATGACCAGTGCAAAGATGAGGAAGACTGACTCCAGGGAGTTCAGAAATGAGTATCTTTGCTTCTCCTGGGAAAAGTCTGTGAATTTGGGAAGGTAGAGCAGCAGCAGCAGCAGCAGCAGCAGCATAAGATGTGTCATGAGAAGTTAGTTGCATTTTTCAGGCACACATAAGCTAATAAAGACCATTTGCTAAGTCATAGTGAGGTTGGCATTTATGTCATTGAATGGACTGCCAAAGTTACAAATCCTAAATGTCATAGTACCAGAATGTGCCAGCATGAACATACAATTGACAATCAGGCCAATTTCTTATGATATGTTACTATATAATTAAATGTATCTACAATAAAAATAATAGCTAGAATTCATATATCATTTTAATGTTTGTAAAGCACTTTACAAATATTATGTCATTTGATCCTCAACAACATGGGAGTTAGATGCTATTATCTCATTTTACAAATGAGGGAACTGAGGCAGGGAGCAATTAAGTCATTTCCCCAGGATCACACAGCTAGTAAATGTCTGAGGTTGAATTTGAACTCAGAAATTCCTATTCCCAGGCCCAGTGCTCTATCCACTGTGTCATTAGCTTCCCAATGAACATTGATTAATATTATACATTAATTTTATATTACATTTCAATTGGTATATTAATATATGTACCCTTTCAGTAGTGTATTTTTCTCTATTTCATGGATTAAGGAAAAAAGAGGTATATGGTGACCACTAGCAGGATTCAACATATAACCAATGAAGAATTTTGAATAGGAGTGAAAGATGTCATCAAGGAGATGTAGGATAGGAAGAGAAGTGGGCTGGTCATATGACAAGGGCTAGGGATGACAACAGGACAGCCAGAGTGTTCAAGTTATATCCTTGTGATGAGAAAGGAAAGAAGGTCTCTCCAGCATTGGGTAGTCCCCCCCTTTAGGACACATCTTAGAGGTAATGGTTAGGAATTACACAGGATAGGGAAGCTTGGGTATATTGTGACCTTATTATGTTGAAAGGAACATCAAATTGATGAGATCTCAAATCCTATTTGAGAGTTTTTCTGTCTACCTAAATATATTGTTTATTGTTATATTGTCTACCTAATTATATACATAATAAATAAATGTTAAGGACTTTAAATCAAGTTCCAAATTATAATTCGGAAAATTATATTTATATATATAATATGTAATATATAACAATATACAATATAATATGTAATATATGTAATATAATATGTAATATATAATTATATGTTATATGATTATATATATATTCCAAATTATAATTTGGAACTTGATTTAAAGTCCTTAACATTTATTTATGATGTATATAATGCCTTTGGTTGAAATGAAAACATTCAGAGATGCATCATGTGTTTCTGTTTATATCTTTCATAATACACAAAATGCTAAAAAATAATAAAATTACTTCTTTGCTGCTCTTTGGCACATTGTTTTCAACTGTATTCTGGCAGTGTGACAGAATGCAGGATGAGAGTATGCTATTAGAGAAAATGCCTCAGTCCTTCTTCCCCATTTAAGGACATATGACTCTCAAGGAGCAGAGATGTCTTGGCCAATTTGTTCTTTTATATCCGATGTAGGTCACAAGTACGAGTTACAGGAATTCAAGAGTCAGAATCTAGAATGGGTTGTTATAATTAGAACAACACTGAAACCCCAAGGAGTGAAAAATGATCTTTTAGAATGATCTTTGAGACCTCAGCCCAGGGGAAAAAAATTGTCTGAGAATTATGCCACCTTTGGATATGGACTTGATAAGTCCACTTCTATGTAGGACTGGAGCTAAAATTTGAGATTACTCCCCAGAGACAATGGTGGCATTGGGAGAATATGCCCTGGAGATATTTGGAAGAAATAGTTTTATATTGTTCTTTCTATGTCTGTGAAGTTAATTAAAAATCTGTTCTTGCTGTGTCTATAAAAGTTAATTTAAAAAATTGTCATGTGTGTCCTTTGAAATCAGTTCCCCAGCTTTAGAGTGTCATAGTATAGCTTGAGAGATAATCTTATGAAACAAGTTAGTAAATGGATAGTTACAGTCATTTTACAGCTTAAAATTGCTTTTTATAAATGCATAAAATATGAGCAATAAGCAATGCATATCCTAGAGGTTCTAATTTAAGAAAGCAAATTTGACCTCATAGGGATCACTAAGAGTTGGTGCCATGATTCACTGAAACTGAGTCAGATTTATGAGAATAAGAGTCTTTCCCCAACTGTCAAAAAGATAAGAATAGGCAATTTTTAGAAGAAGAAATGAAAGCTATCAATAGCCATGAGAAAAGATGCTATAAATCAATAATAATTTGCAGAGAACTACAAATGAAAACAACTCTGAGGTACCCTCTCAAACCCATTAGAGTGACTAAGATGGCAAAAAAGGAAAAAGACAAATATTGGAGAGAATGTTGAAAAGCAGGAACATTGTTGGTGGAGTTGTGAATTAGTCTAAACATTCTGAAAAACAATTTGGAACTATGCCAAAAAGATTATTAAACTTCCCTACTCTTTGATCCAGAAATACCACTACATATCCCAAGGAAATCAAAGAAAGAGTAAAAGGACCCATGTGTAGAAAAATATTTATGAGTTATTTTTGTGGTGGCAAAGAATTGGAAACTGAAGGGATGCCCATCTGTTGGGGTATGGTTGAACAAATTGTGGTATATGAATGTGATGGAATGCTATTGTGCTGTAAGGAATGGTTTCAGGGGAAAAAAAAAACTGGGAAGATATATATGAACTGATGCAAAGTGAAGTTTACACAAACGGGTGAACAATCTACACAGTAATAGCAATATTATAAAGATAATCATCTTTGAAAGACTTAGCAACTCTGATCAACACAATGAGCTGCCACAATTCCAAAGGATTCATGATGAAACATGCTATCCCTCTCTAGATAGAGAACTGATAGACTCAAAGTACTGATAGAAAAATTTTATCCTTTTCTTTCTCTTTCTTTTCTAAAATATGGATAATGTAGAAATTTGTTTTCCATGACTATACATACTTTTTAAAAGTTTTGCTTATTTTTGCCTTCTCCTTGGGTGGGAGGTGGGCAGGAGGAGGAGAGAGGAAAAGACTTTGAAACTGAAAAAAGTAGTATATAAGAAGTAACATATAATAAGTATGAAAAATAAGTAAAATTTTCAAAAAATATTCATGGTACTAGAATGTGGCTCTGGCTGGATATACATTATTTGAGAAAAAATAGATAAATTGCAATTATGAGATTGGTAGGTAAAGTTAAGAAGGTATATTCATATTAGGAAATTTAAGATGAAGTAGGGATAGGTATGATGGAAAGCATTTGGGTGAAAATAAATGGAGGGATAAACAGAACTGATCTTGTCATTGGAGAATGCTATATACATCTTGGACAGAAAGTGACAAGTTTGGGAAATAGATCATAAGGCTGATGTAGAAGCATAAAATCATAACATTGGAAGACTTAAATTACCCAGACAAATAAAATTTTTTCTTTGCCAAAAGCCCAGCATAAAATAACTTCTTTAATTGGCCTAGTGATAATGTGATTTTTCAAAAAGTAGAGGAATCAACAAAGGGAAATTCTTTTCCAGATCTGACTCTTATCATCAGGAAGGACTTGATTACTGGGGTTCAAATGATGTGAATATTGGAAAGAGATGACTACTTACTCTCAAAATTTGTAAAAGTCAAAAGTAAACTGATATGCACCCTATATTTTCAGAGTTCAGATTTCAAAGGGCCCAGAGTACAGGTAGGTTATAAAAGGACTAAAATTCTGCAGGAGAACCTGGCTAGGGAATAATGGAAAAAAAATAAAAGGAGTTGTCTAAAGAGGTCAATGTGATTTCACATAGAAGTTACTAGCCAATTTAGATATATTTTTAAAAATTATGTGGAAAATAAATTCAAGGGCAAATAATAAAGAATGAATTAAAAAGTGTGCCATGATACTATTCAGATAGCATAAGGAGTGCTAAAGAATAGAATGCGCAGAGGTTATTGAGAAAAGTTAAGGACAAGAAAAGAGTTTTTATTTTTGTTGTTTCAGTTTTTATTCCTCCAAACAATATTTGGGAAAGAGGAAGATCAAAGAAGCAACAGAAATGTGGTTAAAGATGGGAGAAACAATAATAAATGACCACGGGAAGAAGGCATAGCTGCTTAAGGTTTATTTCACTTCCATTTTCTCTGCCATGGAAAATGACCTTTGAAATGGAAAGGACAGAACAAAAACAGCTAATAGGGAGCTCGTATTGATAATAAGCAGGCAGATAGTAAAGAGAGGTCTTAGCTGTCCTTGATGAATTTAAGTCACCTGTTTCAAAGAAACTGCATTCTCAGGCACTTAAGGATTTGATTTCTCTTGATACAAAAAACAGAATATTAGAAAGATCTTGCACAAGGAGAGGTGCCATGACATGAGAGAAGGAAAATGATATTTCAGTTTTTTTAAAAATGGAAAGAGATATCTGCAAATGGAAGGTCATTTATCCTGACTTTTATTGAAGATACAACTCCAGAATTGGCCATTAAATAGGTTATTAGTAAGCATCTAGAAAAGGAAGCAATGATCAGAAAGAGCCAGCATGGCTTCATTAAGAAGAGGCCATACCAAAGAGACCTTACTTTCTTTTTTGATAGAGTTACTAAACTATATTTATATCTATCTATATCTACATACACGCATACACACAGACATATGTATGTATATGTATGTATGGATGTTTGTATAGCCAAAGATCAGTGGTGTCTAACTCTACCTCAAAATGGGGTTACTAAACTGTTCATAAGGTTCCCTGTTGGCAGCATATTGAATTAGAAAGCCACATAACATTATCTATGTTCCATTGAATTTTTATTTATTTTGTTAAATATTTTCTAATTACATTTTTTAAAGCAATTGGGGTTAAGTAACTTGCTCAAAGTTACATGCTAGTTACTTTTGTGTGGGTGTTAAGTATCTGAGGCCTGAACCTACTGACTCAAGGGGCTGGCACTCTTATTCACTGTGCCACCTAGCCACCCCCCTAATTACATTTTAATCTGTTTCTATCAACACTCAAGACTGTGGTTGTCCATGACATGTATTTGATACCTATGTTGTTTCTGGTGGAAAAAACAGAGATGTAGACTAAATGCAGAAAAACAAAACAAAACAACATAACTAATGGATTCAATACTCAATGAATGGCTGGACCTGAAGAGTAGTTGTTTATGAACCCATACCAACTTCAAATAGACATTAATGTTATATCACCTAGGAATGTTTACTTGACTCTATACTATTTAGGATTTTTATGAGTAACATGGCTAAAACATATTTCTTTCTTATCAAATTTTTAGATGGCACAAAGCTAGGAGAGATAGGTAATTATAGTAGCAAGCACCCTAGCATACGCAGGATGGCTGCTAGCACAGGTTCTTTGATCTGCTTTTCTAAAAGACAGATAACTTGAAAGGGGGTCAACAATCTTACTTTAATTACAAATAAGTACAAAATACAAGCAGAGGAATTAGCACAGTGATTCAACAGATAGGGATCCAACTGTCTGAATGAAGTAAATAACCACCTGCATACACCCTCAGCCTGGGAGAGAACCAATATCTGAGCAGTGGGGGCTCTTAACAAATGGATACTCAGAGTCAGGTCTAGGGAATCAAAGGTCCTCCTAAGCCAACCCCCAAAGCAAATTCTCACCTCAGAATATATATACACATGCTTTTGGCTAATAGGCTCAAAGCCTGAAGGCATCACAACCCTTGTGACTCAGTGCCTAATTAGCTTAAAACTGAAAGGTGTGAAATCCTTCCTACAAGCAAGGCTCCCTCTAAGTAAGCTTCTTCTTAGGCAAGTTCCCCTTGGGAAGTTCCTCAATGGGCTCAATGTTACTCAGGATGTATCACAGCTGGACTGGAGTTCAAAGCAGCAAGATATCCATGACTGAACACATGTGGTCACATAGGCCTATTAATGGACAGGGAAAATCTTTCTATTCCATTAACATTACAGTAATAAAATGAGTAGTAACCAAGAACACCACCTCCTCCCCCAATATTGTTAGGGCAGAAAATTGGACTAAATCTAACAAGATGAAGTTCAATTAGGATAAATGTAAAGCCTTATGCTTAGTTTCAAGAAATATAATTTACTAGTCAAAAATTGTGGAAGTATGTTTAGATAGCAGTTTGTCTTTTTAAAAATCTGGGAGTTTTAATGAATTACAATTTCAATATAAAGTAACTGTAATATGACAGCAAAGAAGGCCCACACAATATTAAAAGTAGAGGGTTATCTAGGAATCAGGATGAGATAATCCTTTAATACTTTGCTTTGGTCAGAAAATAGCTAGAGTTTTGTGTTTTGGAAAGACATTGATAAAACAGAAAGTATCCAGAGGGTAACCATGAGAGTAAAGGATTTCAGATCCATGCCATATGAGAATATGTTGAAATAATTGAGAAGAGTTAGTTTTGAGGAGATTAAGAGAAGATATGGCAGTTTTCTTCAGGTTCTTAAAAAGCTTAAAGAAGAATTAAATGCCACAGAAGTCTCAAGCCTGCATAGCATAAATAATGTCTTCAACAAGACAGTTGTGAGGCATAAGGAACTATTATTGGTTGCCAGTGTTGGCGTAATTTGTGAATAAATTGTCTATGTATGGACAAGAAGAGAAAAGATCAGAACAAAGAAAGATAAGATAGTAATATTCCGTTAGAAATGCTGTATCCTGACCAATTCAAGTCTTCTATTGATGTCAAAATATGGCAAATGGATGAAAGAATAGAAATAAATATGAAATATTTTTATTTCCTATATACATTTACCCAATACTAAAGGGTTGCCACAATGCAGGGATCAAAAGAACCCCAAACCACAAACTCTTGATCTCCTTGCAAATTAGAAAGATATGACTGACAAGAACAGCAGTTTAGAATCTCAACTCATTTCTGAGTACTGTGAATTTGGTAAGTTGCTCTATCTCTGTTAGTCTTAATTATCCTTTTGAACATCAAACTATAATATGTTTTAAAGCACTTTGTAAATCTTTAAATATTGTCTAATTTTTCTTTTAGCAGGAATTTTTTATCTTTTGGCTATGAGAAAGAACTGTACAAGAATTGTAATGAAAGAGCATTACAGTTTGATTAATTGTATAAATTTAATTCTTTGAAGATATAAATTTAGTGACCAAATTAGAAATCTAAACAAAAATTTGTGTTCTTATTTTGGTGGTTGTTGTTGCTTTGTTTTTGCCAAGATAACAACTACACTTCAAATCTTTATGTCAAACTGACTTTGCTTTTTAGGCCATGATGTGATTAGGATATACATATGTCTGCCTATGCTAATGGATGACCACTGTGGTGTAGATAACTACCACAAAGCTACTAACCTATTGAAACTTCCCAATCATTTAGACTTGCCTTTGACATTCACACTCCTTTCTGCTTACTAGTTCACCTATACTGTTAAAATAAGCTTGTATTCCTTGAGGAGACAACATCTAACACTGTCCATCCATAAAGCATTTATTAGGCACCTATTACATACCACACACTATGATAAATATTGGGGATACAAAAAGAGACAAAAGAGAGTTCCAATTCTCAAGGAGATCACAATTGAATTGGGGAAACAAAACGTGATCATATAAAATTAATATGGTGACAGGGAAACTCAAAACACAAACTCCAAAGTAGATAACAGAGTCAAACTGATACATCTACAGCCTCAAATTAAAATGTGACTTGGTCTCAGGCCCCCCAAAAAATTCCTGGAAGAGGATTTTAAAAATCAAATAAGAGAAGTAGAGGAAAAAATGGGAAAAGAAATGAGACTGATGCAAGAAAATCATGAAAAAAAGAGGCAACAGCTTGGTAAAGGATGCCCAAAAATAATGTCTTAAAAACCAGAATAGCTCAAATGGTAAAAGAGGCATAAAAATCCACTGAAGACCTCCTTAAAAAGCAGATTTGGCTAAATGGAAAAGGAGGTACAACAGCTTTCTGAAGAAAATAATTCCTTAAAAATTAGAATTGGAGAAGTGGAAGCCAAAGACTCTGTGCAACATCAAGAAACAATAAAACAAAATCAAAAGAATGAAAAAAGAGGAAAATGTGAAATATCTCATTGGAAAAACAACTGACCTGGAAAATAGATTGATGAGAGATGATTTAAGAACCATTGGACAATTTGAAAGTCATGATGAAATAAGAGCCTAGATATAACTTTTTTTCAACATATTATAAAGGAAATCTGCCCTGATAGTCTAAAACCAGAGGATAAAAGAGGTTAAAGAACTTGAAGCACAAAGTGTAGCATTTGGTATGATCAGGCAGCGGGAGATGTGATAAGTCAAAAGATTATTGCCAGATAAAGGGGATTTCAGAATTCTTGAACATGGAAGTGGTACATTTGTGGGAGATGACAAGATCAAGGTTATAACCATCTTTGTATATGGCTAAGATAGAATGGAGGAGGAGGTCATGTGAAGTGAATAGATTGATAAACTGAATAGTAAGGGTGATTGAAGGACAGCTAATGTGTACATTGGCAGTATGAGGGTAGGAGTTGGGAAGGAGAGAAAGACTATGATCTAGGTTTGAACTTGTTGAGGAACGAAGAAGAGTGTCCTGGAAATCTGAAGACAATAGTTACTATGATTTTGATTCAGTGGAAGATGTGGATTATGTAGACCTCAAAGAAAAGGTTAATGAATTGTAGAGGGAGAATCTGGAAGTGAAAAAAGTTATCATAGAAATGTGTTGTCTGGTGGAGGCAGCCCACAATTTAAAATGTGGTCTATATGAAAATAATAATAATAAGCAATAATAATAGTAACTTATACTCATGTACTACTTTTAGATTAACAAAATATTTTCCATAGAGAATCTCCATGCAAGAAGATAATTTGACTGTCTTTAAAAATGTATATGCTATATGTTGATTCTGTTAAATTTGTTATTTTATGAAATTTCATAGCACAGATAATTTTAATATAGATAATATATTGATTCTTTAAATGTTTTTGTGTCTCTAACAATAATTATTCTAGGAAATAAAAAAAAGAAATTGAGTGGGCTTCCCTTAAATTTTCCAGATCAGATATTAGATTCATAAAAATCACAAGATTTTAAGTCAAAAAGGCCCTCAGAATTAATTTGGAATTACCCACTCATTGTATAGATGAAGAAACTAAGGCCCAGAGAGTTGTGACTTTCCTAGTGTCACACAGTAAGATGTAACAAAGCTTGTATTTGACACGAGAATCTCTGACTTAGTATCCAGTAATCTTAACATGGTATCCATGACAATCTAAGAATGACATTCCTCTCCTAGACCTGTTCCTGATTTTCTTTACTTCAAAATCAAATCTCTACTGTTGTCTCATTGTGGAACTTCCCCTTTAGCACCTAGGCCTCTTCACCCCTGAATATCTTATTATACCTACAGTCTGCTCACCCTGAAATATCCTTCCACAAGATCTTCCCCCTTCTTCTTTCTGTGAGTTCTTCTTGAACCTTCCATTTTATGATAGGTCTTAGGCCAGCCTTCCATATTCCGCCCCCACTTGGCCCTTTTCCTAACTTTCTGCTCTTCAGAATCATACCTATACTGTATTTCAGCTCTCTTTTGTGTGCTGTCTTCCTCTAAGAATGTAAACTATTTAAGAGCAAGGATTGTCTTTTTTTTTGCCTGTATTTGTTCCCTCAGTCTTTAGCACAGTACCTGGAGCATAGTAAGTGCTTATCGATATTTGTTTCCTCCCTTATAATAAAATGTAGAAGTGATCACAAAAGAGCAACAGATAAATTTAATAAAACACTTTTTGGACAAAATAAAAACTAGGATAATGAAAGAATCTATGACTTGGGAAAGAAAAAATTTTCATAAATTATCTCAGGGTGATATTAAATACTTATAATTAATACAAATATGAAAGGCCAAGAACCGTTCCTCTAGTGGATATGAGTTAGGAGTTCTCAAAAGAATTGCAAACTGTTAATGATCTTTTTATTTTTTAATTAAAATGTTTTTTTGGTCTTTATTAATTTGTTTGTTTACTTTTAGTTTACAAGATTCAGTTTCACAATTCTTTGAGTTTCAAATTTTCTCCCCCTCCCTCCCCTGCTTACCTTCCCCATGGTGGCATACAATCAAGTATAGGATCTGAAAATACTTTCACATTAGACATTAGTCAGGTTATAAAGAAGGATTGTATCAGATGGAATGAACAATGGGAAAGAGGAAACTAAACCAAACAAGAAAAACACAGAGAGCAGGTAGTTTGCTTCAATCTGCATTCAAATTCTGTTCTTTCTCTGAATGTAGACATCTCTCTCCATCATGAGTCTTTTGAAGTTGACTTATAACCTTGCATTGCTGAGAAGAGTCCAGTCTATCTGCTCCTCATTTCTTATAGTATAATAGTATTCCATTACATTCATATACCACAACTTGTTCAGCCATTCCCCAATTGATGGGCATCCCCTTAATTTCCAATTCTTTGCTACCACAAAAAGAGCTGCTATAAATATTTTTGCACATATGGGTCTTCCTCCCAGTTCTATGATCTCTTTAGGATACAACCCTAGAATTGGTATTGCTGGGTCAAAAGGTATGAAATTATTTATAGCCCTTTGTCCATAGTTCTAGATTGCTCTCCAGAATGGTTGATCAGTTCACAACTCCACCAGCAATGCATTAGTTTTCCAATTTTTCTATATCTTCTCCAGTATTTGTCATTTTCCTGTTTTGTCATCTTAGTCAATCTGACTGGTGAGATGTGGTGCCTCAGAGCTGTTTTGACTTGCATTTCTCTAATTAATAGTGATTTAGAGCATTTTTCATATGCTTATAGATATCTTTAATTTCTTCCTCTGAAAACTGCCTGTTCATATCCTTTGATCATTTATCAATTGGGGAACGACTTATATTCTTATAGATTTGACTCAATTCTTTGTATAGTTTAGAAATGAGGCCTTTGTCAGAGACATTGGTTGTAAAAATTCTTTCCCAATTTTCCACTTCCCTCTTAATCTTGGTTACATTGGCTTTGTTTGTACAGAAGCTTTCCAATTTAATGTTATCAAAATTATCCATTTTGCATTTTATAATACTCTCTAATTCTTGTTTGGTCATAAAGTCTTTCCCTCTCCATAAATCTGACAGGTAAACTATTCCTTACTTTCCCAGACTGCTTACAGTATCAGCCTTTATACCTACATCATGCACCCATTTAGACTTGATTTTGGTATACGGTGTTAGATAATGATCTATGCCCAACTTCTGCCATACTATATTCCAGTTTTCCCAGAAGTTTTTGTGAAATAGTGAGTTCTTATCCCCAAGACTGGGGTCTTTGGGTTTATCAAATAGTAGATTACTATAGTCATTGACTGTTGGGTCTCATTTTTAATGATCTTATGAAAGATTACTCCAAATCACTAATAATACAAGAAAACCAATCAACTCAGGGTTTCACTTCCCACCAAGACAATGGGCAAAAATGAAAAAGGATAGCAATAAACAATGTCAGAACTGCTATGGAAAGGGCACTAACACATTGTTGATATGGTTTTTAGTAGGATCATTCATTCTGGAAAACAATATGTAATCATGCTAAAATAGTGACCAAAATGTCTATACTTTTTGACCCAGAGTTCCTATAGCTAGGTATATATTACAAGATGGTCAAAGACAGAAAGAAAGTTTCCATATACACCAAAATACTCATAGAACATTTTTTGTGTGGGGGGGGTTACCAAAGATTTGGGAACAAAGCAGATGATTTTTTGGAGGCAGCAGGATGTACTAGAAGGAATGCTGTGTTTGGAGTCAGGGGACATAAATCCCAGCTTGCTAACCTGTTTCAGGTTGGATTAGTACCTAATCTTCTTTGGACCCCACCTTCATCACATGCAAAATTAGAGGGTTGTAATAGATCACCTCTGAGGTCACTTCCCAACATAAATCTATGCTCTTATGACTAGAAAATGGCTAAATAAATCTTGTATGATTGTAATAAGCTATTACTATTCTGTAAGAAACAATGAGATTGAAGAATTAATAGACACATAGGAAGAGTTATATAAACTGATACAGAGTGAAATAAGCAGAATCAGGAAAACTATGTAGACGATGACTACAGCAATTTAAATTAAAAGACCAAAAAAGAATTATTACATAATTATATGTTACAAATTACATAATTATATAAGAGATATAATTATATAATGCATTATAGTATGACATGTAATCATTATATAATAATATATAATTGTTATGGCAAAGATTGGCTCCAGAAAAGAAGTAAAAATTGTTACTTCTTTCCATAGAAATAGGAGGCTTTTTTATAAACTTCCTTTTTTCTTTTTATTTCTTGCTTTTTAATTTTTGTTTCAAGGAATGGTTTTTCTGAGGAATGGAGGGGAGGTGGAAGGATATATTCAGAAATGAAGATAATGTAAAAACTAAAATCAATAAAGATTTTTAAAAGGATATCGGCAAGCTGGAGTATGTCCAAATGACACTAAATTGTATTATTAAGGAGACTTGAAATCATTTCATGTAAGAATGTCATATAATTTCGCATTCTTAATCTATAGATGAGAAAACAGAATATAATTATTGTCTTCAAATATTTGAATCATTGTCTTACAGGAGATCGAATAAGACTTACTCTGCATGGCTCCAGAATGGAAAAAATAGGACCTATATATGGAAATTATAAGGAATCAGGTTTCTGCTTATCATAAGAAAGTGCTTCCTAATAATAGTAGCTATTCAATAATGAAATGAATCACTTTATAGTTTGGGGAGCTCCTAATCACTGGAAATATTCGTTCAAAGACTGGGTGTCACAGATTTTGTGGAAGAAATTTCTTAGGCAACTTTCAAGGCCTCTTTCAACTGTGATTAAATTAGTTTCTAAAACAAACAAACATAGGGAAATTGAGTAAATCTCTATGATGCAACCCAATTGGCCATGGTATGGTTGATTTGGAATACTGACCTCCATAAGAAATGATTATCTTCTGTGGTAATCTACATCCATTGTTTTGTTGACCAAAACCATCAGAATGTCTCTGTTGAAGTGATTTTTTTTCCCTTTGACTTTTTAAAGCTTCTAAGAATACAAGTATCTGTATGTAGGAAAGACATTGGGATATGCAATCTAGTCATAGTTTCCAATGAAAATAAATTCTAAATGACACAATATGCATTTATTTATTTTATATGCAGTTCTTAGTTTTCATCAATCCAAATTTATTTTGGAGCTTGGTTTGTAGCATTTTTTTCATGACATATATAATACATATTCATTTGTTAGTGTATTTGCATGCAGGTAGGTACACAGGAAAATATATAGATGTATTTTGTAATAAAGAAATCCTAACTATAAAAATCTAAATTGTTTATACATGTGAAATCATGCAACAATATTTCCATGTTAGCCATGTTGAAAAAAACGAGCAAGTAAAATAAAGTAAAAAAAATGATACTTTAATCTACACTGAATTCATCAGTTCTCTTTATAGAGGTGGATAGCATTTTTCATCATGAGTCCTTTGGAATTGTCTCAGATCATCGTAATGATTAAAGTAGCTGAGTCTTTCAGAGTTGATCATCATTATATTATTGTTTTATTGTGTATGATGATCTCCTGGTTCTTCTTGCTACCTTCTGAATCAATTCAAATAGACCTTTCCAGGAAAAAAAAATCTAAATTTGTAAACAGTAAACTTAGGGGGAATCACAAGAGTAGAGAATTTATTTTTTAAAATGACTTTCCATATGCAAGTGAGGTATTCAATTTACAAAACAATGTCAAGTGTGCAAATAATTCCAGCAACATATGTAATATATACAATGATTTATAACTGCATATGAATATGTTGACCATACACTTAAACACATACATGTGCACATACTACATTTTAGAAATAAAAAGGACTATCTGAAACTCTTACTGAGGGCCATAGAGGTAATGTCGTTTTCCAGGTCATTTTTGTCTTCATAATTATCTTAATTTTCATCACTACCATCATCAGCATCGACATCAATGTAAAGCTCTTGAACGCCTGCCATATAAAGGGCTCCCTCCACATTAAAGCCATGATGTATAAAGACGCAAAGGTGTTATTTCTGTCTTCAAGTTATTTGTAATCAAATTGGGAAAGCAGGACCTAAACATAAAAAGTAAATAACAAGAGAGAGTCACATAAGCTAAATGCCAAATAAAGAGTAGAGATAATAAGTGCCAACAAAGTTCCAAGGAAAAAGCCGTCTTTGATGGCTGGGATGATCAGGGAAAATCTTTTAAAAGAGGGAAAGTCTCAAACAGGGCCTTCAAAGAAAGGTAGGGCTTAGATAATCAGAGAGCCCTGTGGAAGATATCCCAGGTAATAGGAAGGCCACAGGGACAGTGTGGTGGTAGGAATGCAATGCACAATTAGGTTTAAGGAATTGTGAGAAGGCTGGATAGTGGCAGAACAGAGTATATTTCAATTTTCCTGAGTTCTACTTTTCTATACTACCTTAATTTAAAAAACAAAATTTTAAATTGGGATAAAATGAAGACCATCTTCAACCAAAGGTTGGGAAGAGGCCTGGTTCATAGTTTACTTAATCCAATTGTTTTGATCCTCTCAACAGCCATTTCAAATTGTTCTTTAGTCAGTCTGATTGATTGCTACACCAAGCAATCATTAAATAGAAACGAAAACTTGGGTCCAGCAATACTAATTCAGAAAGATATAGTCAGCCTAGTAAATGAAATAAAATGATTATGCTACTGTTGACCACTGCTAATCACCCCCTCTCCCTAGTATAGAAAATACCAAGCTAAAGTGTAATCTGATTGGGGACATTGCATTTTAAATGAATTTTGAAGCATATGAATACTCTTGTGCACACTTTACTAGTCTCTAGAAAGTGATCCGAATTTGTTCAATTCACAGAGTAATTAGAAGCGTGTCTCTTGGGCCATCTCAATTGCATGGAAGTTTTTTCCTGCTGCTTAGGGACCCTTCTGTGTTGCTCATGGATCCTTTTTTGTAATAGAGTGACCTCTCTGCCTAGATTCTTACCTTCTAGTTCTCATACATTGTATAATAGCATGTCAAGAATAGATTTCTTCTTAAAGGCAGAGAAACAAGTAAGTATCATACTATATAGTTCCTTACAAACTAGCATGTTTTGGTTCCTTTAAGAACTTTTCCCATAAAAAGGCTTTTTTAAATGTCCAAGGTAAATATGCCATTAAATGCCCTTAACTTTGCGATAAGTGATAGGTGGGATTCATGTTGGAAGAAGCTGCTTTATGACCAATAAAACACCTGCTGAAATGGGAGTCAGGTAAAGAATGGATAGTAAGAATCTGTATCAGAGTAAACCTGTGCTTTGCCTTTAAAAGTAACCTTTACTGTTTATGTGGAGAATCTATGGTGAGCATAGAAATTGATCAATAATGAAAGAAATCTATGAACAGAAATATATCTATTAACATTCTTGAAATAAAGAGAAAACCCATTTCATGATGATAAAATTTGGGAAGACTTAAAGTGCCCACCCACCTACCCCCACCCTCTTTTATGTTGCCTACTACAATGTGGATTTATGTTCAATGGAATATTGTCTACTGTATAACAAGTGTAGTATAAAGTGCCATATTGGACTACCATATGGCTACTAACCTCAGAGGTTGGTAGCAACTATCAATGTAGAAATTAGAGAGCAGAATGAGCCTGAGGATAGAACCAGTTATCACTCAAGCATGCTATATAATTGGCTGTAGCAAGAAACTAAAAAAAAAAGTCTTAGAAACCAGATGGATTTGAAATGTTCCATTATTCATAAACACTTTTTTTGAGGCTGTACTTGTTCCCATTCCCAAACATTCTGCTGTAGAAACATGCTGAAGAAAGAGCAAAAAAGGACAAAAAGTCTTTGCCTGTTTGCCTGGAAGTTGTCCTTGTACCCTGACTTAGATGAAACATGCTTGTGCCAATTTGTTCAGAGATGCTTCTGAGTTGTTGGGCAGTGATGAACTTTTTGTTTTTGTTTTTCCTTGGAGGGGAAAGAGGAAAATTGCAATTCACAGCCCTTTATAGCTATAAAACTTCATTCTCTTTAAAGAAATTCCTGAGTTTCCCTTCTTTTTCTTTACAAAAATGACAGCTATTGTCATTTCCCTGATAGGAACTGCCTGCCTTGGGAACCTACGTCCCTCATTCCCTTCTTACCATCTTTATTTGTCTCCTTCTATACACAATCCTCTTCTAGCTGAGTACTCTAGTTAAGAGGGTCCAGAGGAAAGGTAAAGATAGTATGAGACTGAAGAGGAGTTGAAGTTGCAGCTGGAGTTGCAGATTGTCTCAAGTCAATGTCAAGTTTGAGGACAAGGAACAAAATGGTTGGAGCCATTTTTAGATGAGAGGTATTTGTTACAAAACCTATCCTAGGAGTTTGCAGTTATAGCTCATAGAAGCATGACATCTCCTTTGAAAGAACATTCATGTAACATAAAAGATATGTGAGAAGAAAATCAAGTCACCTACTCTATAACATCACAAATTGAGTGACAGTCATACAGAGAAGCTCTGCCAAAGTCGTATAACTTTATTGGATTTTTCCATTTACTTTAGTAGTTGAGGATGTCGAATAAAGATCTATTAAGAAAAGAATAGTTAAATATTAACATTTTAATGGGGATGTTTTATGTTTTTGCAGTAAGAATTAGAGAATTGATTAGTACCTCAGGGAAGGCACATTTACCTTGACCAGCCCCATCATACCAAGCATTCATCACAGCCAAATCCAAATTATTGGTGCGTATCACAAAAGAAAAATCACCACCTTGGAATTCCCCTTTTAACTTTTGAAGAAACAGAAAATTGAAAACACCGTGGTGAGAAAATGTAGCAGGTATTATGATGGGGTGTCAATGAGTAAATTACATATTTGGACATTTCTTGAACCATCAGCTCAGCTTTCAATTATCTGGGCTAATAGAAAGGAGGAATAGAACAGATGATCCAAATAGCAAATGATCTGTAATCGAGTTATTTTTAACTTTAGAATACATTATGCCTTTTTTGGTAGCAAATTTGCCTTTTAATTGTTTTACAGGGCTAATATTAAAATTGTTTTGTATTCACTGGCTACATGCCTAAAAGGGAAGCCTATTGAAATTCCTCTCATCCTCCAAGACTTAACTCAATTCTTACCTTTTCCCTAAAGAGCTTCCCAATGTCCCTTAGTTATTTTTTCCTACTGAACTTGCCTAAATGGTATTACCACACAACTTAATATTTAGTATTATGGGATTGAAGATATTAGAAGTTGTAAGTTACATCAGAAAATATTTTTTGTAACCACTTCAATCCACATATAGAAGCTCAGAGATAGTAAGTAGGATGCTAATGTAATGCCATCTCATTTTAGGATCTGAAAGATTATGATAGCAATGGGAATATAAAAAAAAAAAACCAAAAGGATGGTTACAAATGGAGAACCAATGTTGGCACAGCTGACTGGCTGAAAGGAAACATATTGAAAGGAAGAAGTTGAAAATGATTCAGGTTTAATAGCAACTAGGAACTAAGTTAAGGGTACTTTATTTGGAATCACAGGACTAAGTGTCAAATCTTGCCTTTTCTAGTTAGTATTTCTATTTAATTGGATGGGTCACTTAACTTCTCTGGGTTTCAGTTTCCTCATCTGTAAAAGCAGAGAGAATGGGACTGAGAACAGATGTACAAGGGTTAGCCTTAGCAAATTTCAAGCCATCTCTTGCTCTGAAACTGGAGAAATAGAAGACAGACTACAGAGAAAGAAATTTTTCTAGAAGAAGGGGAATGTCAGAGAGTTTGTGGTAGATGGCTTCAGTATTCTCAATAAAGTAAGAGTTGAGGTTGTCTGATGAAAGTAATGAGGAGCGGAGGAATGGTTAAGAATGGGAACCTTGAAAGATATTATCACATATCTTTGCCACTAAGGAACAAACATAGATGAGGATTTACTTAAAGTTAGAAAGATTGTAGTAAGACAACTATGCATGGTTTCTCCAGCAATATTTTGCTCCCTATGAGCAGGAACAACCAAAATGGGCAGTGGAGGTAACTGGGGCTTGAAATTAATATGTCAGTTTGGGAGATAAGCTATATACATACAAATATACATACATTATACATACAGGCATATGTAACCCATGATATACATGTATGCATACACATACTTGGCTTAATAGTAAATTCTGATTGGCATAATGTATACGTAAATGTAGAATTTTAAAATGCTAATGTGTTTTTCTCCAAAGAAACCTAGACTTTCTTAGCCCTAATCTTTGTGAATACCAGTTTTTTTTTTTTCCTCAGGACTTCAAAAACTATCCACAGGTTTCAAGTTGGACTACATTCTCTGTAATTGTCTGATATCAGCTACTTGCTCCATTTTCTGTACCCTATGACAAGAATTTCCGGAACTACTCTTACCCCCCAGTTTTCCATTCCAGATAAAATTTTGCAAAAGTTTTTATTTTCCTGATCATAAATTCCCAGATTATTTTATTCAATTAGAAACTGCCTTAAATAAAAGTGGCCTCAGAACCAGGAAATCACCCTACTTCTGACATATACTGACTTTGTGACCCTGGGCAGCTCACTTATAACCTCCCAATGATCTAGGCAACTCTCTAAGACTATAACTAGCAGAGAAAGTGCCTATCTGTATTGACAGAGGGAACTTCATTCTTTGGGACTTATACTGATGAAATCACACATCTGGTTGCTATGCTATCTCTATTAGTTTTAGTCCTACTTTCCTGGTTCCTCTACCTCTTGCTCCAGTTTTTTTCACTCTCTATATCTAGCCCATTCTTCTCAATCTGATTCTTTACCTCATTATCCCTGTCCTCACACCTGTAAGAGATAGATGGTATTTAATTGGCATGTACTTTGTGTTAGGGGGCAGCTAGGTGGTGCAGTCAATAGAGTATTATGTCTGATCAGGAAAACTCATCTTCTTGAGTTCAAATCTGGCCTAAGAGACTCACTAGCTGTGTGACCCTGGGCAAGTCACTTAACCATTTTTGCCTCAATTTCTTCATATGTAAAATGAGTAGGAGAAGGAAATGGCAAACCACTCCTATATATTTGCCAAGAAAACCCCAACTGAGGTCACAAAGAGTCAGACAAAATACATGATTCAATAACAACATCTTAAGGACTGTGATAAACACTTTACAAATATCCCGTTTGATCCTTACAATAAGCCTGGGAAGCAGGTGCTATTACTTTCCCTATTTTATAGTTGAGAAAACTGAAGCAAACAGAAATTGTGACTTTTCCAAGGTTATAAAGCTAGTAAGTGTCTGAGGCTAGATTTGAACTCAAGTCTTCTTTACTTCAGCACTCTCTGTAATGTACCACTTAGCCACCCACCTATCAGAGATCTCACTTATCCATCCCCTATTGCTCTTGTCAACAATAATTTATGTTTGAGCCATTTTTCCCTTGAACATAAACTTAAAATTGCAAAGCAACTAGATTTATATTAAGATTGCTTAGGTCTCCACTAAATTGGCATGTTATCAATAGCCAATGTGCCCAATAGAAATATCTCTCGTAATTTTCTCATCTGGTAAGACTTGTATCAAGAGAATAATCCCATTCCCTGCCCATTATCTGTCTGTAGCATCCTTTTTTTTCTTATGAGGGTAACTAAATATTAGCTATATCTCTACACCAATTTACTGGCCATCCTTTAGCAAAGGGTTCCTTTTCTCCATCAATAGAATCATCCAATTAAGAGCAGTCTGTCCAGTTTCCCAGTATCATAGGTCATTACTCTTTGAAACTTGAAAGCACAGCTTGAAACTAGCTGCCAGTACCTAAAGAAAGGCTCTAAAATTCCCCAGGAAATGTCTGACTGGAGATCCCAGAAGAGATTCCCCTATATCTTTTGCTATGGAAGTCATGGGGGAATCCATCAGCGTAACTTCAGGATCTTCTTTCTTAAGCTATGATTCTGGAATTCCCTGTCTGTAACTACTGAAATTAATGGGTTCATAGATTTAGAGCTGGAGTGGACTAGAGAGAAAATCTAATACAACCCACTCATTTTTACAGATGAAAACTATGAGACCTAGAGACATTAAATGTCTTATCCAACGTCACATAGGTAGAACTAGGGTTTGAATCCATGTCTTCTGATTATAAGCCCAATGCTCTCCTTATGGCATACTAACCCTACAAGACCACTCACTCTGACAAGGGAAGGGTGGCCAACTCTTGGTGGCATAATTTTATTTGTGACATACCTGACATCCACTATCAGGATCATTTTTCAAGAACTAGAAATTGGGAGTGAATTCTGTGGACCCAAATAAGATAGCTACTTGTGGGATAGGTCTGATTGTAATTTTCATCAACAATTGATGTCAAACCTGGTCTGTGGGTTCTGGGGCAGGAAAAGCCATAGATACCTCTCATGTCTCAATAATAACACAGAGGTCTCCTCATGCTGCAATATTTTTCCCACCCACAATCAATGTCTTAGATTAATAAGTTATACTCACAATCATATATAGACCAGTTCAATGAAAGGAAGGAAGCAAGGAAGGATGGAAGGAAGAAAGGAAAGAAGGAAGGAAGGAAGGAAGGAAGGAAGGAAGGAAGGAAGGAAAGAAAGAAGGAATAAAAAAGGAAGGAAGGAAGAGAGAGAGAGAATTGTCTCATTATTTGACTCCTAAAAATTTCCACCAACATTTTCCCCCTCAATTATGTTCTTAAAGTGTGGACACATTTTCATCATGAAACATACAATTACCTCAAACCTCCACTTTTGTGTGAAGAAATAGGACTATTAGAATTTGTTAATCTTATAGCATATTGTCTCACCCTCCAATGGGACTCTAATTGGGTCTCCTAAATTCTGTGATTTCTGCTGGGGTTGTCAATATTGACATGTTCTTGCCTAGTTTTAGTACCTAACATTCTCAAGTATCATGTTAAAACATTTCAAATGTGTTTTAAATTTCATAGACCATAACAATAGATTGTGAAGAGTAGCTGTGCATCTAACTATATTAGCATCTTTCTATTGAATGGTGTTGATAAGGGAACCAACATTAGTGAAAGTTTTTCAGCTAGTCCCCTAAAAGACATGTGGAAGATGAATTTTCTGAATCAAGAAATGAAAAGTAGGATGTGGGTTACCTTAAAAAGTGTGCAAAATACTTCAGACCTCTAGTCAGGACCTACAAGTAATTGCTGAATTGAACAGATGTCTGAAAATTTGGGTTTCGGTCAGTCAATTGCTTGAGTCAGCAGAGTCCACAGCTGGAAAGCAATTGACATTTTCACTGACCATGGCTGACAGGAAACCAAAAGTTCTGATTTGTGTTGATCAAGGTCAGTGAAAGTGCTGGTGAGCACCAGTCAAGACTTGTACAGACCAATTTGAACCAGAATTCTTGGTTCTAATTTGATTTGTTGGTCACATACATATCCATTGTTGGGGAATCATGACTTGAGGCATTGAATTGAACAAATTCCATCTACAAAGTCTCCAAATCATGAGAAGAGATATGTCAATCTAGAGAGGAGCAAAAAATGGTTTTCTAGTTCTCAAATAAGAGAGGCTGGAGCAGAGAGAAGCTTAGTTTAAGAGATAGTAAGAGAAGCCTCATGCTGAGAAAAGGAAAAGGAAGAATTTCCCTAAACTGACTTCTGACACCCAGAATAGTACATAATCTTAGTGACTGAAAGTATGACAGCAAGTTTAGAGTGAGAATGAAAAAGAAGCAGTTAAGTAATTCAAATTTTATATACATCTATTGCTTTTGTTTGGGGGTATCTCTATTAAATGAAAATCAGAACTATCCTCTATGATCTCCATCCTTACCCATGTAAGGTTACATATTTCTAAATCACTAGATGCTGATTCAATATTAGCATATATTAGATACATAAGTATGTGAATAAATTGACATTCCTACAAGTAAATTTAGCATGTTTGGAGGAGTTTGTAAATTTATATATTATGTTGTTATGTTATACCTTGGATGAAATATGCCTTTAAAATTTGTTGGCATCATTCAAAATAATTATATAGATATGTTTTATGTGGTATATTTCTGAAAAAGTTTTATGTCAATCCAATCATTTCAAATAAAAGAGTGAAAAATTTAAAGGACCCCTACAATGATTCATTTCTTAAAGCAAAAATAAAACAAAAGTAAAAACTCTCTTATACATAATACTATTTTATCAATTAAAATGGAAATAGTACTTTTATAATGACCTCTGAAATTATTTGATTCATATCCATTTAAAAAAATAAAATCTGTAGACATCTGTTGTGTTTTCATATGTTTTTGAAGTTCCTTGAAATGAATTACTGTTATTTAAGAAGGCAACTGTAGGGAAATTTTAACAACTTTGAGCTATCATACAATTACATATAGTATTACAAGTCAAAAGACCTGGGTTATGGAGCCAGCTGTGGTACTTACTGTGCGAACTTTGGCAAGTTATTTAAATTGGTGTGACCATCTCCCCGGGTAGTTGTAACTTAAGTGCTTTGAAAATCTTAAAGTATTATTTGGATATGATATTGTTATCATGGTTCTCTCTATTATCCTTACTTTTTTGTTGTTGTATTCCATGGTACTTTGGAAAACATAAAATGGTTCTTAGTCCTGAGAATCTCCCATCTGCTTTTGATAGTGTCAGAGTTCTAGAGGAAAGGGCAGGTGGCAATAAGTAGTTAACATCAATTAGCTTTTTACAAAAGGATATTTACTAAAAAGATATGTTGAGAAACAAAGTGCAAAAATATCTTGCCATACTGGGGCATACTGTCTTGTCTACCTGGACTCTGGGAGGAGTACACTCAGTTTTAAAATGGAGATTATAATATATCTCTACCCCTGAGTCCATATCTGGGTGTGGCATATTAGGTAAACATGTCATTCTCTTACTTGCAGGACATGGTGTCTCAGATGCTGGGCCATTCCATTATTGGGCCAAGCGGATTGCTTCTGGAACCTGGCTACTACTCAGGATCAGACTCTGGACCACAGGTGGCTCATCCAACCATTTGAAACTCACAGGATCACTCCCTGGTTCATTCCATCTGCAATACTCATTCATCAAAGAACAGGAAAGATGAAACACAACCATGACAGAAAAAGCAACAGTGTCATTCGTTCAAAGCCACATGAGCTGGGAACGGGAGAGTAAGCCACTGTCACTTTATCTTTCTTTACCTAGAAGATGTCACCTGCTCTTGCCACAGGAGAATAGAGGTATTGAGATCTTCTGTTGGAGCTTCTTGTATGCTTACTCAGTTTCAGCTCAGCAGCAAATTAAGATGTGAGTGGATAGGAAATATCCACAGAATATCTTCACATGCTCTAAATCAGTGTCAGGGCCCTTCTCCCGCATCTCATTATTTTTAAAAAGTAGAGTGTGCGTCTAGGTGGCACAGTGAATAGAGCACCAGCCCTGGAGTTTGGAGGACCTGAATTCAAATCCAGCCTCAGACACTTAACACTTTACTAACTGTGTGACCTTGGGCAAGTCACTTACTTCTAATTGTCCTGCCTTCCCCCCTCCAAAAAGAAAAAAAAAGGTAAACTCACCAGATGCCACCCAAGGGATGGCAACAGGTAGAGCCTCTTGCACATGATCTGAGGACTGTGCTCCCATTGCCCCATTAACATTGTTATCAGCATTGGCATCATTAATGTTATCTTGTTCTCATCTTTTTAATGAGATTCAAGTGAAATAATATGATTTTTATATTTAATATACTATGGACTTTTGAACAGTTGAGAAAAATAACTACTTTAGGTAACTAATATTTGGGGATGTAAGGTCATATTTTGTTGACCCATTAAAAATTACTTTGGCAAAACTAGTATGAGACAAGACAAAAGGGATGACATGGACTTTGACCTTTTTCATGTGGTTTTTTTTTTTTTTTGCTAGGTTCTTATATTTTGAAAGCTGTGTGCTTTCTATAGGTAAGAATTATGACTCTTCAAAATTGTGGCATCTATTAAGATAGTTATCAGGGGCGGCTAGGTGGCGCAGTGAATAGAGCGTCGGCCCTGGAATCAGAAGGACCTGAGTTCGGAGCCGGCCTCCAACACTTAATCCACACAAACAAAAACCTAGCCGTGTAACCTTGGGCAAGTTACTTAACCCCAATTGCCCTAAAGGGGCGGCTAGGTGGCGCAGTGAGTAAGAGCACCGGCCTCGGAGTTGGGATGACCCGAGATCAGATCTGGCCTCAGAAAATGAACACCCACGCATAAATAATGACTAGCCGTGTAACCTTGAGCAAGTTACTTAACCCCAATTGCTTTTAAAAAAAAAAAAAGATAGTTATTAAATTTTGTTGATTAAATATTATCTCTAGGCAGTCACAGGCAACATTTCTCTCAGTATTGATGTACCATTTCCATCACAGTTTTATCTATTGAGTTCTCAAGTCTATTTTGGAGCTGGAGTTTTTATTTGTAATTTGAAGATTTTTTTTCTTGTTAATTTGTTAAGATTCTGTATAATTGTAGCTACTTGGTTGTACCTTTTTATGTACTCTATATTTTTTTGCTAATTTTTGCTAATTTTTTTGCAACTTGTAGTAAGTTAGTTAACATAATTCATTGCATAGTATAAATCAATAAGTCTAGTCTACTTTATGATAATTTTTCTATACGTTCTGGTGGTGATAACTTGATGATGTATCATATCATTATGCTTTCTATTTCTGAAAATAAATCTGCATGATTAAGCCATTTGTGCAACACTTCTATATAATCTTATATTTTAGTTCGTGTGGATGTCAACCATACAGCACCTTTTGGATCATAATTATTTCATAGGTTCCAGACAAAGACAAAATATTTTCAGTTACATTCGACAAATGTAGTGATATCTTTGTGAAATGGGATATTTGTTCCAAAGTTATTTCTTTAATTTTTTGACAGTTTATCATGTCCCAAGAACATCTATAATTTCTCTTCCTTTTAGACAAGGAAATGTTTGTCATTGTTTAGCTGCCTAGGGGTGATAAGTCTTTTATTTTTCAAACATTATAGGACTTTCGTTTATTCACTCTTTACACTCATTATCCCTTTTCACAGTGCACAAAGTTTATGTTTAGCATAGATATTAGTAGCTCTAAATATGTTTCTCTATGAAGGTTTGACTTCAGTATGCCATTCAGTCTCTTAACATACATAGCATTAACCTTCTGCTTAATAGTCTTGTGTTAATCATACCTTACCTAGAGAAGAGTAAAGCATTTGTAAATACAGATGTCATTAATTGGTTCAATTTGACCATCACAATCAGACTTTCAGTCTCCTTAATAGTACTATATTTTTTAAAATTATATGTAAAGATAGTTTTCAACATTCATGTTTGTAAAATTTTGAGTTACAATTTCTCCTCAGTCTCCTCCCCCTCCTGAAGACAGCAAGCAATCTGAGATAGGTTATATATACATGTATAATCATGTTAAACATATTTTAGACCTTTAGTCTTTACTCTTCCCTAGCACACATTAATGATTCTACACTCAGTAAGTCCAAATGACATTTTCTATATTTTTGATGAAAATCTTTATGAGATGAAATAGCTATTTAATGTCTTTTTCAGTAAATCTATATAGCTTGAGGTGATCCATGCACATCAAGTGATTAATATGATTGTTTGGCATAGTTTCTTCTTCAACTGGATAACTATAGTTACTTTTCAAAGTGGTTATAATGCCTTTATGGAATGACTGAAGAATCATAGATTTACACTATCATATGAAGGATGCCATATTTTGTATCAACTGTTCTTGACATTATTGTGCTGTTGCTATATTTTCAGTAGAGAACAGTTTTCCACATAGACATCAGATACTTAATGTTCTTGATCTGTTTGGACCTATTTTATATACTTACAATACAACAATAAGCAACGAGTGCAGAATTGAGTCACAAGCTTTGTGATAATCAAAAAGTAGTATGAATGTAATGTTTCAGGTATTCAGTAATCACTGAAATAATAGCAAAGTGATCTTTATATCTCTGAGATTTGGGGGGTAACTTTTTCATTCTCCAGTCTATGTATCATTTTCTTGTAAGCATTTATAATTTTTGAGTGATGTTAAACTGTGAATGCTTTGAATAGATTACACAAACATATAACTGGCCAAGGGATCACATACTCTCTACTTTGGGTAGTAAATATAAGACTCCTGCTGTTGAGAAATATGGGGATGGGGTTGCATCAGAAAAGAATGTGGTAAACTATTTTCTTAGTAATTCACGTGGCAGCGCTAAATGTTTCAGTCAATAATTATGGGTCTTATTTAAATGCACAGAGAGTTTTGCAGAAAAAAATACTCATTTCAGTTACCTCCACTGACCTATTAAGCTGTTCATTATATTCATAGTATACACGCTTTCTTTTTCATTTTTTCCTAATTTCTCCTTCTGTTTTCCATGTCAAGATCATCAACATCATGGTTCTAAGTAGGGTCAGTCTCCAGTGATAGTTGCTGGGTTTGGTGGTATCTCCAGAGCCCAGAACATATCAGGTTTCCTGCTAGACTTTCACAGCTGTTCAACCTGGCTGATTTCTCCTTACTTTGTCACCGATGCTGCTCCTTATGACATGGATGATGGATTGGAGAGTGAAGGGATTTATTTTTGCTAGTCTCTTTGACATATTTGCAATAAATGAATAAGCCATGAGTTATTATTGTTATTGTTGGTGTTGTTATTATCAAAGGACCCCCTCATCCCCCAAATCTATTCCTTGATCTGTAAAATTGGAATAATAATGATACTGGCCCTGCCCATCTCAAATGATTGTTGTGAGAATCAAATGAGGAAAAACATTTCATGAAACATTAAGCATTAAACTAATGCTGGGTATTAGGAATGTAGAATGTGTATAGACAGGCTGAAAAAGTCCTTTCTTGGCCAAACCCATCATAGGATATGGAATTTTCAGCATGGTATAGTTTTGTGAAAGGCCAGTAAATTGTACTGCATATTATCATTTGCTGGTGAAGAGGATAGCCTAAGTTACTGCCTTTAGTTAAGCTCTTTCTAAAACCTTCATTGGTCCATCAGAGATAGAAGCAATAATTTGTGGAATGGAGAAGTTCGAGGGGAATAGGAAGCATAATTTAAGTACTTTCCATTAAAAATCCTACCCCATACCCAGATATTTGTCTCAATTTGTTTATTAATTCAGGTTCCTCAAAGTCTCAGATTGTTTATTATATACTGCCAATTGGAAAAGTGAGTTGTTTAAGGCTAGGCCAGGTAGAGTTGCCTGCCAAGGAAGAACCCAAACAACCAGTTAATAGGAAGCTCTTTAGGTATGTCCCATCAGTACAATTCCCCTTTCCAGCAAATATCCTAGCTTTTGCTTTTGCCCTATTTTGATTTCAAACTGATTCCTTAACTTTTGTTCTTCTTTCCCAACTGCTGGTCCCACCTATGAGCTCCCTTTGGTATACTGGCTTGCCGACTGTATAAGGGAGACTCACCCCTTCCCTAATCTAGCTACATTTCTGCCTTCAATTCAGTTCACCCCTGAATTCACCTCACTTGTTCATGCATTAGCTAATCATCTTGTGACCCATCTCTAAATTTTAGCTGAATTTTCCAGTTTTCTTTCAGATTACCTAAAAAAAAAGAGTACCATTGGGATTTTTCCTAATGAAATTCTTTTTAAAAGAACTGTGAAAAGTTTAACAGAACTTCAGAAACTTAGTTCTAACCATTTGATGCAAAATGGCACGGTTTTTCTCTTTATAGTTGAGAGGACATGAACTGATGTAAGTGACAACTATTGGTCAGCATATGTGTGCTTTAACTTGCTATATAAACTTATACTGAGGGAACAAACCAATTGTTTCCGTAGTAAAAATGCAAATTTCCAAAGGAACAAAATTAGAATCATTTTGTGAGAGACCGAATAACATACTTGTAAACTCCTGATAGTGAGACCTGAAAACTGTATTCAAACAACCCATCCTCAGAAAACCATTAAAGCAAAAGTCGGGTTATTTCAGACTTAGTACATTTGTTTTGTGCCTTGCCAGCAATATCAATGTAGCGTAAAACACATTTTCTGGTGTGCTGGGTATGCTTGAGAGTTGCTCAGGTATACATGCACTAATTCCAGGTCAGGAGGAAAGATCAAAAGCTTCCATGACCAGCCCCAAGCTGACCCCTTTTAACTCTTGAATGAAATGTGCTTTTACCCATCCAAGATATCATTGAAAATGAAACTAAACAAGAAAGATGATTAAAACTGTCAGGCAAAAGCCTGCACTCTCAGTTTCCCAGCTTTTCAGCCTACATATCAGGTGATTTTCACCCCCATTTGCTCACCCAAAGTCTTTGCCAAATTACCTAACAGTTTTTCAACACACAAAAATGCTTCCTTTGGCCTTTCATGCCAGCTCTGTTCCCTTACATTTTCCTGCTTTCAGACTATCAGAAGTATTTGCAGGAAGTTTCCAAGAGAGACTCTAACATAAGGTAGTTAAGTTCAGAGCAAGGGACTGTGGCAAGCCCATTGATTACTAGACATTAATCATCTCTACCATGAAGAGGCTGATGTGATAATTAACTGTCAAATAAGGTAAGATAATTGCTTCCATTGCTTCTGAGTGATGGAAGATTCCATCCTTGCTGGGTTAAAAATTTTTTTTAAAGAAAAGACGGTTAGAAATAAGGCTACACATTTTTTAAAGCTATTTGTTGTTGTGATGTAGGAGATTTAGGTCCATGGCTAACGTCAAGGAGATAATAAGCCCAAATAATGTTTTTAAGGTAAAAAGAAGCTATTATGACCTTTTTTGCAAGTGGAGATCCAGGGCAAGACCAAGAGGAAAGGGAGTATAAATGTGACTTTTTTGTTTTTCAATTACGTCTCACTGTTTATTTCCTTTTAATCCTCTCTTCCCCATCTGGGCTCTTCTTCCTCAAAGCAGGCTGTGATCTACAAGAGGGATCCAAATGTGAAAAAAGCCATGTGACCTTTGGCAAATCACTCACCCTTTTTAGGCTTAGGACTTGGCATGGATATTCTAGGTAATCTAAAGCTTAATACTTTTTAATTGGTGTGATATTTTTCACATATGCACATATAAATATATATTCAATAATTTCAATTTAATAAGAACCCACCAGCTCAAAGTTAGCTTGGAAACCTTAGGCAGTTTCTTAAGCAACTCAGTTCTTTTTGAGTGGTCTGTGAAGACTTTCTTCTCCTTCACAATCTGTAACTCACCATGACCACATTTGGAAGTGATCTTGATGAACTTTGTCAGTCTTTTCAAGGGCATAACATTTAGTCTGTAGCAACAGAGACTTGTATAAGATGAGGATATGCTTCTTGGTTCTAACAACACAGTCTTTCATCATAATAAAGTCATTGATCACATCACCCTCATGGGTTACTCTTACAAGAGGGTTAATATTCTTGTTGGACAAATTATAATCAGTGGATGCGTTGTTTTTGGTCAGTTTCCCACCCTTCATCTGATAGCCCTGACCAATTGTTTTGTTTATCTTGGTGTGATGGTGGCAGCCCTTCTCCCTAGCCTGGGTCATAGGGAAGGCTATATGGATAGGGTGCCAAGCTCTGCTATTGGCCAACTTATGTATGGATGTGTGTAACATATTAAATGACAAAAAAGATAGGAAGGTGTTGGATGATAAACAGTCTTAAATATTAAACAGAGAATTAATCCAAAAGGTAATAAGGGGACCATTTTCATTTATCAAGTGCATATCAGGGTGTTATGTTCAGACATCTATGCTATAGGAAAATCAATTTGGTAGGATGTGTACTAGGTAGAAAGTTGAGAGACAGAGAGACCAATGAGAAGATTACTGCAATAGACCAGGCAAAATGTTATGAAGATCTAAATTCAAGTGCAGATGTGTGAATGGACAGAAAATGACATATGTGAGATATAGAGAAAGAAATTACATAATTAGCAACTGGGTATATGAGAAAAGTTGGCATGAGAAGTTGAGTATCACATGAGGTTATGAGCCTAGGTGAATGCGATAATGGTAGTGCCCTCAATGGTAATAGTGTGGTTCAGGAGAGAGAGAGGTGGGTTCTGATGAAAATATGAGTTGTATCTTGGATATTTTGAATTTGAGATGCCTTTGCAGCATCCAGTTATGAAAGTCTAGTAAGCAGTTGGTAATGTGTGGCTGTAGTTTGGGAGAAAGACTGAGTGCTTAGATAGATCTGGGAACCCCTGCAGATATGATAAATGAATCCATAAGAACCAATACGATCACCACATGACAGAAGAGAGAGTCTAGGACAGAGTGGA
Organism: Gymnobelideus leadbeateri; assembly: GCA_011680675.1. Taxonomy (NCBI): domain Eukaryota; kingdom Metazoa; phylum Chordata; class Mammalia; order Diprotodontia; family Petauridae; genus Gymnobelideus; species Gymnobelideus leadbeateri. The sequence continues at coordinate 403,829 of WOXC01006184.1, forward strand.
AAGAGGACTCTGTTTCCTCATATGTGAAATGTTGGTATGAGACTCCATTCTCTTTAATGTCAGCATGGCTTAGTAGACAGGGCATTAGACTTAGAGTCCACTAGAACAGGGAATTCTTTGAGAGCATGGGCTATCTTTTGCCTACATTTGTATGTCTAATGGACAACACGGTGTCTGGCACATATAAAGTACTTAATAGATGTTCATGGACTGATTGACTGGTGTCAGGAGCCCCTGTGTTTGAATCCTGCCTCAAATACTTCTTAGCTGTTTGGACTTGGATAAATTAATTAATCAGCAGACGTTTTTAAATGCCTAAAAATACCTTGTATTTATTAGTATTTGTTGTCTTTATATTCATTCTCTCCATAAATATGTACTTCTTGTCTCCCACAATAGACTATAAGGTTCCCCAAGAGTAATGATTGTTTCTTTCTGTCTCAGTACTGACAACAGGGCCTGGTACAACATGCAACATGCATCAAAGCACTAAAGTGCTATATAAATGTCAACTACAATTATTATCCAAGATCTATTTTAATTCTGACATTCTGTAATCAAATGATATCAAAATGATGGGAGAGAAAGAACTTTCTTATCCAAGAAACTTCTCAACACTTTAACCGAATATGGCGACAGGCCAAAATGACAATGATATAATAATAATACAGTGCATGAAAAATTTAGCATTCTTATATCTCTTCTTTGCAAAATCCCAAGACTAAATCTGTCCAGTAAACCTTCTAGGATAAACAGAGACATCTTAACAATTGTGTTTCATTTTTATTGTGATGAACACATATGATAATGCCATATTATCAAAACACTATTGAGTATTTAGATATAAATAAGGTATCTTCCATGAAAGTCTTTTGTCTGTCCAAGGCCTCCTTTAATAAGGGAAAGGATTTATTTGAAGAAAATATTGGGATGGAAAACTTCTTTCAAGGCAGAGTACAGTGAAAACATTCTGAATTGGGAGTCAGATCACACAAGTTCAAATCCTACCTTCTCTTCCTGCTATCTGTGTGATGTAGGGCAAATTAGTTTCCCTGTGCCTCAGTTTCCTCCTTTGTAAACTAGATGACCCCTTCCAGCTCTAAATCTATGCTTCCGTGAGTGAATGGTTAGCAAAAGTAATCAGTATAAAACAACTCTGGGATGTGGCATTGCAGAGACAAAGGGAAAAATATGAGTTTTTTGGTTGGAACAAAGTAAAAGACAAATAGAAAGTGGTGCTCAGATAAAAGGCAAAGCCAAAATTTGAAATGAAAAGTTAATAGATGTAGTTCTGGTAACCAAAACCAAAAGTGCAAAGTTCTCTAGAGGTTAAAAGAATTTTTCCTTTATGAACTTTTCTGTTTCCAATAATGACTTACTAGGTTAACCATCAGTTAATTCCATCTTTCATCAAAAACTTAAAACTTTACACCTAGATATACACTTTTCAGATGAGACTGATGGATGTGTGTTACAGCAACCAATAAATATCACTTCTCATTGTAAATTTTTATTCCCTAAAACTTTGGGCCCTGAAATTGTCAGGGATTTCGGAATATGAAAACAAAGGCAAAAAACATCTCAGAATGAATCAACTATATGGAACCAAGAGAAAATCGAGGGCACTTTCCTCTGCTGTCTAGCTGATTAGCTAGCTGTAAATAAAACAGCTTTAGACTCCCTGCTTCACACAGTTAACTAATCTGGTCACTGACCTTGTTCACATATTCTAGGGGCTGGTGGAGATTCTGTCTGGAGACAATCTGACCACCAGTCATAATAGGGATTCACAGCCCTTTAAGGGCCTCACTCCCTGAGGGTGATTGGTTCCTCTTGCCTTAAACTCCCGACCTGCTCTGGCTTTTAATTCATTATTCATCATATTTCTTAGTCCACTTGCGAAGGGGGAAAAAAAAAGTAGTGGGTTTGCTGCTCAAATAAGGAAAGGGGGAGGGGGAGTAAAGAATGGCATTCTGGTAAAAAAAAAAAAAAGGACAACCCTGTCAAAACATGACAGCTGATCCAATGCCTGTTTTATACTATTCATAGAAAATGCCAAATTCTGCAAATAGTAACCACATGTACATGGGCTTCACAGGCTGAACGTTCCGCTGCAAAATGAGACGTTCTTTATTTTAGTGTGTCATCAAAGGCGGTGAAAATATCATTCAAGCCTTCTAGGCTTAACCCTCTGGTCTCTCGACTGTTAAAAGTTTAATTTGAGGAGGATGGAGAGAGCGGCAACAGACACACACACACACACACACACACACACACACACACACACACACACACACACACGAGCAGCAGCAGCGTTAGCAACCCTGCCTAATGTACGCTGGTTTCACATAAAGTCAATTAACAAATCTGTTACCACGCCATTTTTATTCATAGCCATGAGACCATTAAAGCGACAAGACTGCATCTGACGTTTATGATCTCCATTCTCATTGCCAGAGGAAAAGGGGGAGGAAAAAAAAGAAAAAAAAACTTAGGGGCTGTATAGCACGAGAGAGATGACACCACTCAGGGCCATGAGGGCTCTTGAGCAAACGCAGGGAGCTCTGAAGCATTTTCTCATCCCAGGCTCCCCTTGCTCCCCTTTCAGGTTTCATTTCAATTCAGAAAGATTGGCTTTTGAGTTCAAATCTATAATGTAATTGTCCTTGTTTTGTTTTGTTTTTTTTTTTTGGTGCCTGGCTGATATTCCCTTTCAGCAACATTTAAAAGAGTATTTATGCCAAATTGAATATGGGATGGGAACAGCTCACGGGGGCTTTGTGTGAGGCCGGGCGGGCTCTGTGGAGCCCTGCTTGAGCTCCATTTTGGCTGTGTTCTTGTCCAGGAATGCTTCCAAGATCTTGTAAGTGACCATTGGCTCTGAATAGGGTCTCCTGTTTAATCTTCTCTCTTTTAACAATAGTCTTTGCAGTGGCTACAGTAAATCTCTTTCAGCTTAGAAGCTGCAATCCTTGGGAGGTGTGTGTGGGGGTGTGTATGGTGTGTGTGTGTGTGTGTGTGTGTGTGTGTGTGTGTGTGTGTGTGTGTGTGTGTGTGTTTACTCTTTTCTCTCAGGGGGTTCCATGCTTCCCCCTCCACCCGCTCTACTCCCCTCCCTCAGCTAGTGTGTGATGTTTTCTGTGATTGACAGTTATTTCAAAATGTCTGCATTTGGCTGATTGTTGGGGAAAAAATATCTTCCCCCTAGAACGTGATGCAACTGTTGTATGTTTCCATTCCAGTTTAGCTGGCCTCCTTGGCATGCTTTAGTGCAATAGTGGGGCCATTGTGGGTCCATATACTGAAGAAGCAATAAATGACAGGGGATCCTTCATGCACCCTTTGTGATACAGAGACCAGCTTGTCCCTTTTTAATGGCAATAAATAAATGAAGGAAGTTTTAGGCAGGAGTGAATTGGAGGATAAAGCCTAGGGCTTTTATCTCGGCTGACCCTTGTTTGAACTCAACCTCAGCTCCTAAGTGCAGGGCTGACAAAAATGGGGATAGGATGAAGGTTTCTTATCAACAGGAACACCTCTTCTGTTGCAGTATAAAGAAAGCCGACACCATGTGTGTCTGTGTGTATGCAGAGTGGGGAGGGGTAGGAAAAGCTTGTAGGAACAAAGTGAAAAGAGATAAATACAGGCTGGTATTTCCTGGTTTAAAAAAATGGTTCTAGAGTTAAAAACTGACAACATAGTGTAGGATTAGCAGTTTGACAAAGACAGAAGTGCTTGGAGGCCCCAGAGTTCTCTTTCAGGACATATAACCTGTGTGACTTAGTTTCTTTACTAGAAAAATGGGATTAATAATATGAGTAAGGAACATTATTTTCCACAATAATTGTTTACAGAACTATTTACATATAAATCTATTCTGGAAAGGAACACACATAAGGATGTTGGGGTGGAGAGACAAAGGATATAGTGCAGAAAAGCCAGTGTGTGAATTGTTTCTGTTAAGTGGCTTTGCATGGACTATATACAGAAGTACATATTTTGGGGTGTCACTAGGTGTGGTTGTAAAAATAAGCTGGCTTGGCGCCATTGATACTCACCTTGAGTGAAAAGGTGAGTTCTTTATTTGGAAAGGTACACTCTGATATGAAATTCTCAGAAGCAGGCATCATATAAATGTAAAGTACCCACATGTTTCGTGATGAATTCTTTTTTATTATTGCCGTAGAAGTTGAAAAGCAACATGCACACCTTTTACATAGAGTTCATTTTTTATATTCTATTAATAAAGGGCTAAAAGAAGTAATCTTGGATATCCTCTGCTAAAATACATAAGACCCCATTCAGAACTTATGGAACTTAAGGCTTGTAGAGTAATTGTTTTTGCCTGTCCACTTGTTCCTATGCGTGTCTATGGTATCTATCATCCCATCAATTGACTTCACAACACAGTATTTGACTCCAAGCAATTCTCTTGTTACTAATTCAAACAGTGCTAGTTTGAAAATTGTCATACAGTTTGAAACACAACATTTTCAGTCAATGTAAAAATGATCCACTAGAAAATGACACTAGGAATGGTCTGCTGGACCTATAAGTCCAGATGTAGATAACAATTACATGATACTTGTTTCTGAGGATATCTGATCAAATTGTAGATTTTCTAAGTAGTGACTCACCTCACTCAAGGCAAATAGGAATGAATTCTAGTATGTCTAGTACTATTGATGGTCCCTAATATCTAATTTCCTACCTGCCTGGCCAGTTTACAAGAGCATTTTTATAGAGACTGGCTATTTTGTGCTCTGTTCTATATCCCAGAAAGTCTTCTGATGACACCAAACTGGACTTCATATCATAGCAGTAGTCTCACTGCCAAATAAGAAAATGGCAAATATGTCCCCTCACTCCCTTCAGAAACAAACAAAACAAAACTTGAAAAATTCACACTCATTGTATTGCATTTTCTTCTGTCTTTCTTACCTCTTCTCCAGTTCATGTTTGTTACTTATGTCAAGACCTGAGTCAAGATCCATCTCCCTAAGATACTTTGCCTGACTAACTCTACTCTGTATTGGGGGAATAAGCATTTATTTAGTGCTTATTATGTTCCAGCCACTATGCTAAACACTTGACAAATCAAATCTCATTTGATCCTCACAAAAATCCTGCAAAGTAGGTACTATTATTATCCTCACTTTACAGTTGAGGAAACTGAGGCAAACAGAGGTTACAGTGACTTCCCCAGTGTCACACAGCTAGTAAATGTCTGAGGCTGGATTTGAACTCAGGTCTTCCTGATTGCAGGCCCAGCACTCTATTCACTTTCCACATTTTCACTGACTATTCCCCAGGCCTGGAATGCTCTCCTTCCTTATCTTTGCCTTCTGACTTCCTTCAAGTCCCAGCTCAAATCTCATTTTCTACATATTCTACCTTATTCCTAGTGCCTTCCTTCTACAGATATTCTCTCATTTATCCTGTATATAGTTTGTATGTAGGTATTTACATGTTATCTCCCCATTAGACCATGAACTCCTTGAGACCAAGGACTGTCTTTTATCTTTCTTTGTATCCCCCACACTTAGCATAGTATTTGATACATAACAAGATAATAGTAATAATAGTATATTATAGTATAATAGTGATAAACATTATATTAAATTAAATATAATAAATAAATAAGTATGTTACAATAGTGATAAATGTTCATTGACTACCTATTAATTGTCAGAGGCAGGAACTGAATGCAGGTCACCCTTACTCAGTCTCAACACAAACATAAAAGTGTGTATCTGTATGTATGTATGCCTACATATGTGTATATAGAAGTGCGTGTGGGCTTACACACATATACATAAATATACATGCATCTATGTGATCTATGAATACAAGCATATGCTCAGACATAGCTACATCAAATCCGGATACTAATTTAGTTTAGATATACTGTGAAGTATTTTCAGAACACTTAAGACTCTAAATCAGTAACCTTAAAGTATGTTATAAAGGAAGAAGAGGGAGCCTCATTTAATAGAAGACTTTAAAAACAGTCATAGGTTTTCATCTAACTGAATGGCTTAGGTCCAGTTCTGGCTGAAAGCATTCTGGGATTTCTATTTATCCACCCATTGGTAAGGTTAACTTCATATTTATTCATCTATCAGTAACAATAATAATAACTTCATGAATGTACATAGTGACACCTTTCTTTTAAAGAGTTTAGATCCATGACTACAGCTAAAGTAAATCCACTGAGAACCAAGAGGTCCGGAGAAGTGAAAGCTCTTACTCTAAAAGGTTATCTGGCACTGAACACAGATATTTGTCAAGTAGAATTGGTCTGTTTAAGTACCCAGAGGGTTTGAAGCCCATCCAGGAGAATTGAACTATGTTGACTATGCAAACCAAGGCAAAGACATTGTATAGAGGTACTCAGAGGAATGATGGAGGTTCTTATTTCTTATTTTACTAGACCTTGAAATAATGGAGATAGGCTCAGATTATTACGTGAAAATATTGAGAAATTAAGTTGATCAAGAATTTCATTTCAAATTTTAAGCAAGTATTATATACAATGGTTTTTAGATCATTTGCTTGGACCACACTCCGTCTTTCCCCCCACCCATTTTTCTTGGTAGCATTTTTCCTTGAAAAGCCATTTTAGCATTTTTTGGCAAGTTTTTTGTAAGGTAAAGTTTTTGTTTTTCTTTTTTAAGTTGGAGAAGAATGTGAAAGATACTTTACCTCTGTAGAATAAGGAGGAGTTAGAGTGTATTCTGCCATTTGTATAAACAGGGAAATGGCACTTAAAAAAATAGAATCCTTGTTTGGAATTTAGAACACCCACAGATATTGTTACATTGCTGTACACTTCACCCTCGCTAAATCACATGAGATCAGCGTCAGGCTATGCTACTGAATGGGTCTTCTACTGCCCTTTGGCAATTCTTAGCTAATGACAGCCATGGTAAGAGTGAAAAGTGAGCTCATGCCAATACTCCCACACAGGGCAATGGTCAGCAGCCCATAACCTCTGACTGGACCTTGTCTAAGTGGAAATCTGTGGAATTACAGAACATGCTAGAGCTTTGAACTTCTCCCCTTCTAGGTCATGTTCTGGAAATTTTGCTTTTGCCATCTTTCCTTGAATGCCTCTAACAGGAAACTAAAATTTATACCAGTTCCCTTAAAATGCTGACATTCCATGTTTACAGGGAGTGTTTACACAGAAAATTAATCAGTTACGGTTTTAAATTTTAATTAAAGAATGCTTTCTGGTATTATTGCAAAACAGACAAAAGACCATAAAATGTATATTTGACTGCCTTCCCATGTTGTCTTTGGATCAAGATACAGCCTTGAGATCAATCATGCATGATATTTTTGGTGAATTTTTCTTTTAACACAACACCCTTCACATAAATTAGGTTCATTTTAAATATCCATCAAAAAGTCGTCCTTAGAAGAAGCTAGATGGAATTTCCTTTTGCTTTCAGATCAGACATAAACTTGGTCTACTCACAGCAAAAAAAAAAAAAATGCCTAGAATTTCAACTTTGAAATAAGTTGTTTTTTTGTGATTAAAGGAGAATTAACTTCTTAGAAAGTCACCTCTTTTATTTGTATTACCATAAGAACCACCAGTATGATGAATACTAACACGAGAGATATTTTGTTGTCATTGTTGTGCAGTTGTTTCAGTTGTGCCCAGCTCTTTGTGAGAAATATTTGGTTACAAATGGTTTTGGAGATTTTACTTATTTATAAGATTTAGTCTGTACTTGTCTATGCCTAATGAAAGAAGAGGTGGAAAGAAAAAAAAGGGGAAGTGAGAAATGACTGGGGAATATTGTTTTGGTGATTTTAAAAATTAATACCATTAAAGTAATTCTCATAATCATTTATAACAATATAACGTAAAGGAAAAGCAAAAAAACAATTGGAAAAATTCTTATTGCTCTAGTGTCATCTCACAGTCAAATTCATACTTCTTTTTTTTTTTTTTTTTTTTTCTTATTAAACAAATACTTTATTAACTTCTGTTTTACATCATTCATTTCCGCCAGATTTTGAGTTACAATCATTTTCCCCCCATTATTCCCCTACCCAACCTCCCAGAATAGCAGTCCCACAAGATATCACTTCCTCCAATCTGCTCTCTCCCATACCTTCTCCCATACCCCCATCGACTTTTCCATTAGAGGAAGATGAATCTTTGTGTCCTAATGCCTGCACATCTTATCTCCCAATTATAGGCAAAAGAGTATTAATAATAGTATTTATATATATATTTGAAACATTCAATGTTACGACCTTGAATTTCAGATCCATTTCCTTCCTCCCTTGTCACCCATTCCTTCTTGGTATATAAGTAATTCAGTATATGTTGTACATGTCTAGCTGTGCAAAACATTATCATAGTAGATATATTGTACAAGGCTGCTTATAATTCCCTCCCACTCATCCCATCCCCCACCTGGTCCATTCCCTACATGATCCTGTCCCTCTTCTATAGTGGGTACTTCCAACCTCCCCTCACCCCAAGGATGCCCTCCCATCCATCATCCCTCCTCTCATCCCCCTTCCCCTATCCTGCTGCAGGTTGAGATATCCCATTTAGTATGTATGTCATTATCTCCCTGAACCAAATTCAATGTGAATGTGGTTTTGCCTTTTTAGCCTTCCTTATTCTCCCACTCCTTTGCACCCACTTCCCCTACATGAGATAGTTTACCCTACCATGTCTCTCCCCATCTCCTCTTGCCACTTTCCTCTCTCACCTCATAATTTCATCCCCTGAGTATTCTCCCTTCCCAACAAATTCAACCTATGCCCTCTATCTATATATAACTGTAACCATATACACACACATTCACATATGTATTCATATGACCACACCCCTTCTTCCATTATTTTCATAGTGAGAAAGATATCATCAGTCACAATTATTGCTTTTCCATATAGGAATGTAAATAGTTCAACTTTGATAAGTTCCTTTCGATTTCTTTTCCCTGATTACCTTCTCAGGCATCTCTTACTTCTTGCGTCTGGATGTCAAATTTTCTATTCAACTCTGGTTTTCTCCTCAAGAATGCTTGAAAGTCCTCTATTCCACTGAATGACCATATTTTCCCTGAAACAAAATACTCAGTTTTGCTGGGTAGGTGACCCTTGGGTTCATTCCCAGCTCTTTTGCTCTCTGGAATATCATATTCCATGCCCTTCAATCCCTCAGTGTAGAAGCTGCCAGGTCCTGGGCTATTCTGATTGTGTTTCCACAATATTGAAATTGTTTCTTCCTGGCCGCTTGTAGTATTTTTCTCCTTGATCTGGGGATTCTGGAACCTGGCTATAATATTTCTGGGAGTTTTCTTTTTGGGATCTTTTTCAGGAGGTGATCGGTGGATTCTTTCAACCTCTATTTTGCCCTCTGGATCTAAAACATCAGGCAGTTTTCCTTGAGAATTTCTTGAAGGGTGATTTCTAGGTTCTTTCCTTGATCATGGCTTTCAGGTAGTCCAATAATTTTAAATTGTCTCTCCTGGATCTATTCTCCAGGTCAGTGGTTTTTCCCACGAGATATTTCACATTGCCTTCTAATCTTTCATTTGTTTGGATCTGCTTAACAGCATCTTGATTTCTCATAAAGTCATTAGCTTCCCTTTGCTCCAGTCTAACTCTGAAGGAATGAATCTCCTCAGTGAACTTTTGAGATTCTTTTTCCATCTGGCAAATTCTACTTTTTAAGGCATTCTTCTCCTCATTGCCCTTTTGGGCCTCCTTTGCCATTTGAGCTAGTCTATTTTTTAAGGTGTTGTTTTCTCAGTCAGGCTGTTGACCCTCATTTCATACTTTTCCTGCATCCTTCTCATTTCTCTTTCTAATTTTTCCTCCACTTCTCTTATTTGATTTTTAAAGTCCTTCTTAAGGTCCTCTATGGCCTGCAACCCACTTATGTTTTCCCCTGGGGCTTTTGGAGCAGGACTTCTGACCTCACAGTCCTTTTCCTGCTCTATGCCCCCAAAATAGGAGTCTAGGGTTGCATTTTTCTGTTTCCTTTGCCTTGGCATGTTGTCACTTAATTGCTTGACTTTTGGGCTTGTTGCCACACTATGGCTTTAAGGCCAGATAGAGGAATTTTCATCCCGAACGTGTGGGGGGCAACTTCCGTTTCTGGCAAGCTATAAACCCACCCACAACTTCCACCCTAGATCACAATCCAGATCCAGGGAGGTTAAAGCAAGAGCGATTACCCCCCAAGACTGATCGCTGATCTCCCCACGATTTGTAGGCTGGGAGCCGGAAATGCCTCTGAAAACTACAAAATGGCGTGTCTCCTCAGCAGCTTCTAGCCCCCAGGGGAGGGAGCTGACGCATTCCCAAATACAGGTCCCAAAGTCCATAGGACACTAACCTCTTACTTTGTCCTAGGCAAGTCTATGTTGATAATTCTGGCGTCTCCACAGTTCCTGGTGTTCTGGGGTTCCTCCAGCGGGCTGCTGGCCCTGCCGCCGTGGGGCTAAAACCTCGGCTCACGTGGACCTGGGCTCGGCTCGGCTCCTGCGCTCTGCGCGCTGCCGGCTCCCAGACCACTGCGCTGGTCCTTCCTGCAGGGTGCTGGGCTGTCCTCAGCGGGAGGTTAGCTTCTCTGTGTCGTTCTGTGGGTGCTGGGGCTCCAGAAGATTTTCAGAGTCCTTTTTCACATGGTTTGTGGAGAATCTGGGGGCAGAGAGGCTTGGACGAGCTGTTTCTACTCCGCCATCTTGGCTCCGCCCCCCAAATTCATACTTCTTAAAAGTACTAAAATGATATAGTCAAAGAGAGCATAATAATTCCTGCTTTGGGATACTCCTGGATACCACTCCTTAATCTCTAACCTTTTTTTTTTTTTAGGTTCCTTTTATGTGGTGTCTTTTCCTATTAGAATGTAAGCTCCTTAAGGGCAGACCCTTTTTTATTTGTTTGTTTTTGTTTGTATTCCTAATGCTTATCCTAGTGCCTAGCTTACATTGTTGTTTTTCAGTCCTCTTCAACTCTCTGTAATCCCATTTGGGATTTTCTTGGCAGAGATATTGGCATGATTTGCCATTTCCTTCTCCAATTCATTTTATAGATAAGGAAACTGAGGCAAACAGGGTCACACACCTAGTAAGTGTTTCAGGTCAGATTTGAATTCATGAAGATGAGTCTTCCTGATTCCAAGCACAGCAGATCTATAAACTGTGACTTCTAGGTGCCCCTGCCTGGCATATAGAAAACTCTCAAATTCTTTTTATATTTATTTATTTGTTTATCAGTCTTCAAGCATTTACAAAGTACTTCACTTCTAGGAACTGTGCTGAGCCCTGGGGACACACGAAAAAGGGGGGAAAATTCCTTGTTCCTAGGAGCTTGCTTTGTAATGGACAAAATAATATTTTTATTTGTAAAGTGTATTCAAGACATAAGCAAAGCAACTAGGATAGGAAATTAGTAGAAGCTAGGGAGAAGGAGAAGAACCAGGAAATGTGGGCTGTACAAAATAACACTTGAACTGAATCATGGAAGAAAAAAGGGATTCCTAGAGACAGAGGTGTAGAAGGAACAAATTCCATGCCTGGGAACAGTTGTGCAAAGTCACAGAAACAGGATATAGAACTTTGGGTATGAGAACCACAGAGAGGGTGGAATTGAGTGATGTTTCAGACTACTGGAGAGGTTGAGAGAGACCAGGCTGTGATGAACTTAAAGTACTTACTAGAGTTTATATGTGATCGTAGAAGTCCCTGGACTTTATTGAGTAGGTGTGACATGATCATTAGTGACCATGTGGAGGATGGATAGAAGTAGGTAGAAGCCTGAGGCTGTGAAACCAAATAGAAAGCTATTGAAGTAGTCTGGGTGTTCATCACAAGGGGAATTATAAAGGAATAGGAAAAAAAAGAAAACTGGATTTGGCATTAGAGGACTCTAGTTCAAATCCTGCTGCTACCTGTGTGACCTTTGACTTAACCTATCTGGATCTCACTAGTGTATAAAATAAGGGAGTTGGACTATATGATCTCCAAGGTTCCTTCCAGCTCCAAATTCTATAAGCCTATGATTTTTACTGATAGGTTAATTGAGGCTCAGAGGGATTAAATCAATTCACCCAGGGTCATAGAGTTGGTGTCTGAAGTAGGATTAGGATCCATGTTTTCCTAATTCAAGGCTCAGTGTTCTATCCACTATGCCAGGCAAAAACTTTTTTGCCAGTAAACCTTCTAGCTAAGAGGCTTATGACTTTGGATTATACTAACCTTGAATCTTTTTGATTCTGTCATAAAATGCATCACTTATCACATTTGTAGCCAAAATTTTTATCTTAAAAAAAATCAGTCAAGCTTCATATTTTCCTTCTCACATACAAGTTGTTCATTCATTCTTCTCAAACACCAAAGTTCCCTGCAGATCCCAGTATATGGAGCTCTGCATTATTGGCTTTGGAACCTCATACCAAGATAACAGAACCACAGAATTTCTGGTCTGGAATGCATGGAAAAAGATGTAAATGCATGAACAAGAATCTCCTATACAATATTCATGGTGTCTGGGTCTTCTAGCCTTTGCTTGAAGGCATCTAGGACTTGAGAAACAACTGTCTCCTTTGGGTCATGGGGTCAGCCTTAATTTTTAGGTAGTTTTGGCTTACATAGACCCTAAATTTACCTTTGCAAATAGTTCTGCCTTTGGGACCAAGTAGGAATAATTTAATTTTTCTTCCATGTGATCAAACTTCAAATACTTAAAGAAAGCTGCATTCAAATCATGTCTGCCACTTGCTCCTAGTGGTACCTTGGACAAGTCACTTTCACTCTCTCAACTGTAAAATGGAAAAGTTGGATTTTAAGGTCCATTTTTGCTTTAAGTCTATGATATTATATTATTCTCCTTTCCTACGGTGAAAACAGCCTTCACTTTTTCAAGCGGTATTCATATATCATAATTTCAGATTCCCTTATCTTAGTGGTTACCTTTCTCTGGACATGATTGAGCCTGTCATTGTATTTACTAAGATCTTATGCTCACAGATGACCACAGTATTACAGATGACTGACAAGGGCAGGGCTATCCACTACCTCATTCTAGCAACTAATTCTCTTAATGCAGTCTAAGTTCATATTAGTTTTTTTGACTGCCATGTCAAATTGTTAAATGATATTCACTTGCAGTCTACTGAACTCTCCAAATCTTGCTGACATTCTCCACTGGAGAATTCCCTTCCACTTGACCATGACTCATTAATGATGACCTTTTGAGTTAGCTTGGATAGAGTGCTAATCAGATTCAGGAAAATAAAGGTTCCAGTACCATGAAGAGATTTATTATCTCTATGATGCTGTCCAAGTTACCCTTATTTTGTCCCAGCCTCAATTTTGTCATTTATAAAACTAGGAATGATAATAATATGGAGAATTGCAATGATATAGAAGTATGTGGGGAGGAAAACCAAATTGAGGGAGAAAGCTAAAGACAATTTCTAGGAATTTTGATGTAAAGAAGTGGAGATAATAGGGTAACATCTTGAGGGGATGGTAGGGTTAAGTAATGCCATTTATTTTAAAGACTGGAATAGATCTGAGCATACTATGTTGATGTGGTACTGAGGAAATTTCTCTAGAGTTACAATCAAAAAGCTGAGTTTGAATCCTAACACTGCTACTTAATTACTTGTAGGACCGTGGGCATGTCACTTAGGCACTATGGGCCTCATTTTTCTCATCTGCAGAATGGTTGGAATGAATTCAATGACCTCTGAGGTCTCACCTAGTTCTACTGTAGATTTAAGGACATATTTGTACTCTGTCTATTGCATGAGTTGTTGATACTGTGATTGAGTTTTTAAATGGTATTAGAAGATGCTCTAATCTTGGGAGGGATTATAATCTGCCTTTTGGAACCCTATCCAAAGCTTTTTTTTTTTTTTGCCACAGAGCAAGAGAGAAATCTCTAAGGAGATTTCAAAATTTATAGGAGGGACTGGACTTCTGATCTAAGATTGAACTTATGAGTAGGAGGTGGGGTAGAAACCAATGTACCAACAAACAGGCACCAAAACAAGGAATAACTTCAAAGAATTTGACAAATGTATGTCTTTTAGTTAAAATTGTGCCATTATGTATTTGAGCTGAATATGACCTCCAGGTCCAACAGCTATGTATCTTCATGAAAGAATGTTAATTTCTAGAATTTTAAAGAACTGTGCCACATGGACTTGGTTGAAATTCTTTAGTACATGGAACATGGAATTAGAGGAATGCAGCCTAAAGGATACTTAGGAGGCTGCTCCAAAGAATCCAGAGAGCTACACAAAATTGGCTTCATGGATGCATGTGTCAAAAGTACCACAATTTATTTGCTGAGGACAGCAAGTATTTAATTGGGGGATGGGTTGGTGGGGGTATTTTTCAGGACTGATCAATTTTTTAAAAAGGATAATAATTTTGGCTACAAATATGATGAGTGATGAATTTGATGGCATGGAATTGAAAAGGATTCAGGGTCAGGACTTTTCAGGAATCCTTCCTAGCTCAGTTGATGTAATCATGAAAATAAGGAACAGATAACATAGGTAATAAGGTATTAATATTTACCTATGTACTCTTATCTCTTTAAAAATTGTGAAGAAATTTCCCTGGTTGAATTGGAAAGGGAGCTTGGAACTAATTAGGTGAATATTGAAGTATAAACCCTTAAAAGAAGACATTTTGCTAATTCCCACTCTCAATCAAGGAGGAACCCAGTTCCAGATGAGACACATAGAAGATGCACAGATGAGCAAAGCTGAAAGTGTAGGTGGGGACAGTCACTGTGAAGAGTAAGCATCAGGACTCTGGAAGCAAAGTCATATGGGATAATTGGGTATGAGGCATGTTAGGGTAGAGGTCATTTGCTGAACTGTCTCTGGTCTCCATAGCTTCATTACTCTAAATTGAAGTAGGCAATAAGAGTATAAGGTCAGTGGCAACTAAGAGTGTTTGAATGATCCTGTCAGCATGACCACCACTACTATATTATGATTCTAGTTTATAGGCAGAGGGGAAAGAAGAAAAAAGAAAGAAAAACAGTTGCCAGAAAAAATATTGGCAATGAACTCGATAGAAGGAATGGCTAGTGGATCATATATACAGTTAGAGATATAAGAAACAAAATTAATTGCTAGGAGAGAATAATTAAAAATTATTGCTAAGGGGCAGCTAGGTGGCCCAGTGAGTAGAGCGCTGGCCCTTGAGTCAGAAGGACCTGAGTTCACTTCCGACCTCAGACACTTGACAGACCCAAACAGAAACTTAGCCGTGTGACCTTGAGCAAGTTACTTAATCCCAATTGCCCTCCAAACCCCCCCCCCCAAATTATTGCTGTAAAGGACTCTGGGGAATTTATAAGCCAGTGCTATAGCAGCAAAGCTTATTGATCATCCTAATTATCATAAAATGGATTAAGATAACAAATAATAATACATTGCCTATACCACAGGATTACTTTGATATAACACCAACAAAAAATCGATCCTTGATTTATTTTAAAATGAATTTTGAAAGGCAGAAATGTAAAGCTTAAAGAGCTTTAGATTTAGAATTAGAAAGTAGAGTTTGAGTGCCATACCTGCCACCTTCCACCTAGTAATTGTGTCACCTTGGGCATTTAAATCACTTCATCTCTCTGAGTTTCACTTCATTCATCCACAAGATTGAGCTAATTGGAATGCACCTCTTAAATTTCACAAGTTAGTAGCATTTTATACTTTTACAAAGAGCTGTCTGAGTTTTATAAATATTGGACAGAACTTAACTCTACTACAAAAAGACTAAAACACAGACATATTTAGGTCTTGCCACCACTGAAAGAATACCTCTTTTCTCTTTATAGCATTCGAGATGATATTTGATAATATAATTTAATTAAAGATATGATATGATATAATGTTATATAACATAGCATAATATACAATATAATTAATATAATATAATAAAATGAAATTATATTCATAAAGTGTTTAGCACAGTGTCTGGCACATAGTAGATGTTATATAAATGTTAATGATTATTTAAATATTAGCTATTTGATCTTGTGTATCCACCATAACCATTTAGGGAAAGTAGACTGTCAAAATTTATGCTGAAAATGCCTTCAGGGATCCCTAAAGTTTCTGTTCATCACTCCTGGTAGGAAGAGATTTGAATTGAATTGCTTTGGGGAAATGGATAATAGTTTTTCTGTTAATGATTATATTAACTTAAATTTTATAGTGTTTTACAATTTACAAAATGCTTTCCTCAAAGTAACCCCATCTTATGAGGAAGCTAAAACTCAAAAAGGCAAAGTGACAAGTTTCTTTGTATTCCCAGAATCTAACATAATCAAGGGTCCATAGTTTTATTAGTGTACTCCTCCCTCCAATTATGGTGGCTAGGCTGCAGAGTGAATAAAGTGCCAAGTCTTCTTCCTGAGTTCAAATCCAGCTTCAAATACCTACTAGCTTTGTGACCAAGGACAAGTCACTTAACTCTTTTTGCCTCAGTTTCCTCATAAATAAAATGAGCTGGAGAAAGGAATGGCAAACCACTTCAGTATCCTTGCCAAGAAAACCCCAAGTGAGGTCATGAAGACTTGGACATGACTGAAAAACTCTCCCACATGACTGAAAAATGACTGAACCACTGAAAAATGACTGTAATCTCTAATTATGCAGATCAAAAGCCATCTGTTCTTTAGTAGATGATCTTCCCAAATTGTGGATGAAAACTAAATCTCCTTTCATCTCACCTTCTAGCAATGAATTTATCCAAGCCATCCATTTATGCATCTATTTCGGGCCTTCCAATTTCATGGAAATTGCCACAGTTTGGTCTTTGGTGTCATAGTTTTAAGTACTAGGGTAACTGGTACACTATAACAGGTACAAGATACAACATGAAATTAATAATAATAAACCAAATGAAACAATGTGATATTGATAGCAATTTCTTATTTTACAACCCTACTAGAGAATGTATTTTAAAATTTCTAAAGCCTGCTTGGATCACATCAGTTATACCAAAAGTTTGTTTTACCAAAAATGTCTGGGTGATATTCTGGTATAGGCAGTTTTGCTTGTAAGTTTAGTATTGGGTTGTAGGTTCATAAGAGGCATTAACATTTTAAAAGCTCTACCCATTGTGATGCAGTCTACTGAGAACTAGAGACTTTTACCATGCCCAGTTCAAGATAGAGCAGGGTAATTTGTGTACTTTGGCTAACTATGGTGGGGCTTTCATTATGCATAATATAGAAGGTAGCATTTTCTAAGCACTCAAAGATTTTTGCAGTTATTCAATAGGGGTAAGCCACAGGCTGTAAGAGAGGTAGTTAGTGGGGGGCTAGGTAGCACAGTGAATAGAGCACTGGCCTTGGAGTCAGGAGGACCTGAGTTCAAATATGACCCCAGACACTTAACACACACACACAAACTAGCCATGTGACCTTGGATAAATCACTTAACCCTAATTGCTCTACCTTCCCCCCCCCACCAAAAAAGAGAGAGAGAGAGGTAGTTTTGCTGTTGAAGGAGATTCTTTTTCCATGATTACCTGTAGTAAAATGAACGTCATTGGGCAGTAAGATCCATGGAGCTCCATCATACGTTGCTCAGCCTCTGCCTCTTTCTCTAATCCTCTTCTTCATCCTCCTCTTCTTCTCCCCTTTCCCACTGTAGAGTTCAAGGGGGGTAGAAGAGAACAGAAAGGGACAAAGCATTTATATAAATCATCTTCTGTGTGTCAGGTACTGTGCTAAGTACTTTACTGTTATTATTTCATTTGATCCTTACTACAACCCTATGAGGTAGATGCTGTTATTATCCCTATTTTACAGTTAAAGAAATTAAGGTAAAAAGACATTAAATGACTTGCCCAAGGCCACAGAGCTAGCAATTATCCCAGGTTTCAGTTGAACTCCAGGCTCAGCTATCTATCCATTTTGCCAGCTAACTACCTAAGAGTTCAACTATCACCAAACAATTTCAAAAATGTCTATGTGACTGTCTCCTCCATCAGTTCTACAACACCTTCTATCGCTATATTTAAGTAGAAGGCTACGTCATAACCATTAACGAAGCCACATTGCTAACAAGAATAGGCCAGTGGCCAGCATTAAAAGAAGCAGCTGATACCTGTTAATATTTACATTTCCATAGTTCCTATGCATGTGGGTTTACACAAAAGAACCTTCAGCTACCTCTAGCACAGTAACCACCTTCACCATTTGGAGACATCTAGATATATCAAGAATGAGACCATGCCTCCAATGTTTTAAAATTAGCATATTATCTCTTCTAGAAAAAATTTGGAAGACAAAATTGAAGTCTGTTTTGGACAAAGAATGAATTAATTCACCTTTAAGAAACACTTAGCCCTTTTTCTATGTAAAATAATTTAAGGTAGAAAGGTTTAAAAGGTTTAAATTATATTTATTCATACTTGGAATGCATTCATAATAAAATTAAATGTCTAGTATCATAAAAAGGAAATACTTTAAGTGCTTAGAAGATGAAAGACCAAAGAGAAAGCACTGAAATTGATTTCCCTTATGGACTTCTCTACCTGCTTTTGTATTCTATTGATTAAACAATAAAAATCCCTTAAATTTATACTTTCTTTGGGGGAAAAAAAGTCCTAGATTTGAAGTCAGAGGACTCGGGTTTTGAATTCTGGCTCTGTTATTAGTGCCTGTGTGGCCTTGGGTGAGTCACTTAAATTTCCAGAGATTCTGGTTCTTCATTGCAAAATAAGGAAGTTAGACCACTTGATCTCATGATCCTATCTAGTTGTAAATCTATGATCCTATGATTCTTGTAAACAAACCATGTCTTTGCCATTGAAGGAACATGGATACAATTACTGTCCTTACAGGAATTCAAATCCCCTTCAAAGAATAATGAGAAGAGGGAAAAGATAAAACAAGTTGATATCACAAGGAATGCACCTTTAAAACTAATGGGTTGAAGTAAGAAGACCTCCAAGGTCCCTCCCAGCCCTAGATCCACGATCCTAGGAATCTAATTAGAACCAAGGAAAATCAAAGATCAAGGCAGGCAAGAGGGACATTGGGCACAGTCTTACCAAAATGTGTAAGAGGTTTTCTTTCTAGATTCAACAATTGGACTGAACCAGGACCTTCTTTTTTGCCTTCTCTTTTTTTTTTTTCATTTTATTTATCTTTAAATTTAAATTTATTTATTTATTTTTAGCTTACAGGATTCAGTTTCACAAACTTTTGAGTTCCACATTTTCTCACCTTCCCTTTCCAAGACAGCATGCAATCTGATATAGGCTCTACATATGCATTCACGTTAAACATATTTTCACATTAGTCATGTTGCAAAGAATTATAACCAATGGAATGAACCACAAGAAAGAAGAAACAAAAGAAAACAAATTTAAAAAAAGAGATAGAGCAAATAGCATTCTTTGATCTGCATTCAGATTCTGTAATTCTCTATCTGGATATGGATAACATTTTCAATCATGAGCTTTTTGGAGTTATCTTAGAACCTTGCATTGCTGAGAAGAGCCAAGTCTATCAAAGTTAATGCACAATGTGACTGTAACTGTGTACAATGTTCTCCTGGTTCTGCTCCCCTCACTCAGCATCAGTTCATATAGATCTTTCCGGGTTTTTCTGAAGTCTGCCTGTTCATCATTTCTTTGTTTTTTTTTTTCCTTAATTTGAATTAAATTATTTATTTTTAGTTTTCAACAAGTTTTAAATTTTCTCACTTCCCTCCCCAAGACAACTTGCAATATAATATGGGCTCTACACATACGTTCTTATTAAACCATTTTCTTATTGCTCACGTTGCATAAAAGAATTGTAACAAATGGGAAAAAACACGAGAAAGGGGAAAAGACAAAAATAAAACAAAAAAGAGAATAGTCTGCTTTGTTCTACATTCCAACTCCATAGTTCTTTCTCTGGATGTGACTCACATTTTCAATCGTGTGTTCTTTGGAATTGTTTTAGCTCCTTGCATTGCTGAGAAGGGCTGTTCTATCAAAATCAGTCATCGAACACTGTGGCAATTTCTGTGTACAATGTTCTGGTTCTGCTCCCCTCATTCAGCATCAGTTCATATAAGTCTTTCCAGGTTTCTCTGAAGTCTGCCATTTATCATTTCTTATAGCACAATAGTATTCTACTACATTCATATACCACAACTTGTTTAGCCATTCTCCAATTGATAGGCATCCCCTAGATTTCCAGTTCTTTTGCCACCACTAAAAGAGCTGCTATAAATATTTTTTATGCATGTGGGTTATTTTCCCATTTGTATGTTCTCTTTGGGATATAGCTCTAGAAGTGGAATTGCAGGGTCAAAGGATATGCACATTTTTATATCTTTTTGAGCATAATTTCAAATTGCTCTCCAAAATGGTTGGATTAGTTCACAACTCCACCAACAATTTTACCTTCTCTTTTCCTTTTGCTTTCCTTCCTATTCCTTATTTGAGTTCACAAAGCCTTTATTTTTGGCAATCTATTTTCAGACTACTCACCAAAAGTTTTTGTTGGAGTATATCAATTTCAGAATGGACCTATTTAGGAAAAAATGTCTATATAGACCCCAACACACACACAACTGGATTTTTGTGCATTTCCTCCATTGTCTTTTAATTATGCAATTTATGGTATAATAGTAATTTGGAATAAATTTTGGCAGTAAGAAAACTTCATGTATATACTATCTTATGGTTTCCCATAACTTCTAGTTTCCTTTGCAAGAAAAAATGTGTGAACTTGGTCTTTGACCTTAAAGATAGAAATGTCACCTTTAACAAACCCAAGGATCTAAAATGGTTTTGCTCTAAAACTTTATTACTAGACATGTACATGCTCAAGCATGCCAGGTCTTCAATTAATAGATGAAATATTGCCCCCTTTTCCAGTCTTAAATGCCTTCCAAAGCATTTCATGGACATGTAAAAGAGTTGGTTGATATTTTGAGGAGTATCCATGGAAGTAATTGAGCTCTCTCACTAAGTGTATTTTTTGTGCTAATTAAATATTCCAAACTTCTATCAAGATTATTGTCACCTATTTAATGGCTCATTGAGTTTACGGGCCATGCAAGTTCCCTTTCATCAGTATGGTTATAGCAGCCATTCTAGAAATGACAAATTAGGGAGCAAGCTGAGAAGATGAGAGAGCTTTCTATATTGTGCCTGTTCCAACCCACTGGCATGGTAAGTTGTATTTATTGATCTGATCAAAACTTTGGGATACCTTCTATAAGGAATATTCTAAGTGATTTTGGAGGTTCAGTACTTTCAAAGATTCTACTATAAGTTTTATAGAAGACCTAAAATATAATTTTATTATTTATTGTGTGTGGGGGCACTTTTAGTCATTAAATTGAAATAAATGCAGCAAATGCTTTCAACAAAGTGAATTTCTAACTTTACCACTGATGCTTATGGAACTAGTTGAAAGCTATGGGAACATGGACCAGTCTCCATCTTATACAGGAGGAGTAGTAGAGTCAGATTTTAGGAGTTATGCATTGTAGGCTTTTCCCTGTGCCAGAAAGCTATAGTTTCCTCAATGAAATTATTAAAAACAGAAAATGAATTTTGAAAAGATAGAGTCACAAAATGGCATAATGGAGAGTCAGGCTTAGTATCAGGGAGAGGAGGGTTCAAGTACTTCAGCCACTCCATACAGAGTGGGTGACCGAAGGAAAGTCATTTAATCTCTCAGTGACCAAGGCAACTTTGTAAGACTGTCAAGCGACAACAATCAATTTTAGTAGAAATAGTTTTCTCACCAGGGGTTCCTTGTACTAACGAAATATAATAGTTCCAGAATCCCCCGACCCCATAAACTCAAATGTCATAAGGTTATAAACTGATGATATTTATATTTGAGTCTAAAAAGGGAGTAGCATTTTAAAATGACTTGAATGTATACCATGTAAGTTCCTTAAGACCAGTGACCATACAAAAATTGGGACGTGAATGCGTTGTTGGTGGAGTTGTGAAGTGATCCAACCATTCTAGAGAGCAATCTGGAGCTATGCCTAAAAGTCTATAAAACTGTGCATATCCATTGATCCAGCAATACCACTGCTAAGTCTACATCCCAAAGACATCCCTCCAAAAAGTGAAAAGGACTGAATTGTAAAAAAATATTTAGCCAAAAAATATATAGCCATTCTTTTTGTGGTGGCTAAGAATTGGAAATGGAAGGGATGACCATCAATTGGGGAATGGCTAAAAAAGCTATGATATATGATTGTAATGCAGTATTCTTGTGTCATAAAAAATGACAAGCAGGATGATTTCAGAAGAAACTGGAAAGACTTACATGAACTGATGTAAAGTGAAATAAACAGAACCAGGAGAATATCGTACCCAATAACAATATTGTTCAATGATTAATTGTGAATGACTTAGCAATTTTCAGCAATATAATGATCCAAGACAATCCCAAAGGACTAATGTTGAAGCACACTATCCCCCTCCAAAGAAAGAATTTATATTGTTTGAATGTAGACTGAAGCACACTACTTTTTTTACTTTCTTTCATTCTTTTTCTTTTACTTGAGTCTTCTTATACAAAATGACTAATATGGAAATGTTTTACATGATGGCACATGTATAACCTGTATCTGAGTACTTACTGTCTCATGGAGGTGGGGGATGAGAGGGAAAAAAGAATAGAATTTGGAACTCAAAACTGTTTTTAAAATGTCAAAAACTGTTTTAACATGTAATTGGGAGGAAATTACATATATATATTATATACACACATATATGTATACAAACATATATACACATATATAAATGTTAAAAAAAGATTAAAGATCATATTTTCTATGTCCTATTACTTAACAGTATCATATATTTCACAGAGCAAGTGGTCAACAAATATCTGTTAAATGTACTGAATAAATGAAAATGCGCATATTAACATAGAAATTTTATGTCAAAATAAAGCAATTCTACCTATGCTTTTCTTCAAAATTTAGTTCAAATATTACCTCTTTCTTAATAAGATACTTACTGATAACCCCGCAGCTTTTAGTGACTCCCCCAAAGCTTGGAATAGTTTATAAAGTACTGGTCTCAGAACCAGAAAGACCTGGGTTTCAGTTCTGCCTCTGAAACATACTGAATGTATGACTTTGCCAAGCCATATAACCTCTAGATGCCCTAGTCAATTCTTTAAGATTATACATTGTGGAGAAGATAGCAACATGTAGTCCATCAACAAATATTTATTAAGCATTGTACCAGGTACTGTGCTAAGCTGTAGATGAAAAGAGGCATAGAAAAAGCCTCCTTCCTCTCCCCTACTGAATTGTGTCATTTTAATTGGTTGGGTTGTGTGTGTGGGAATAAATAATATGCAAGATTATATGTATGTATGTATATATATGTGTATATATATATGTATATATATATATATATATATATATATATATATATATATATATATATATATATATAGTGAATATAAGATAACCTCAGAGGGCAAAGCTCTAGAAGCCAGAGGGACCATCAAAGGACTTCTTCAGAAGATGGGGTTGATGGGAACTTGAAGTGATTCAGGAAAACTAAGAGATAGAGATGGGAGAAGGGTGAGTGGGGAGTGTGCACTAGAGGACAGCTATTGCAAAACTATAGACAGAGGAGATGGATTGATATATTTGAGGAATAATAAGTAGATCAGTGTACAGTAGTTGACTTTTAGTGTGCCATGTTGTAATGGCAAGCAAAGAAGTACTTAGCACCTTGTTTCAGCTATTTAAGTATTTTGCACCTTGTTTAAGCCTTTGTGATTTGAAGGTGTGAGGAACTTGCTGATGTAACAGGAAGGGGTGGACCAGGAAAGAGAACCACCATATATAAGGAGAAACACAGTTGGTACAGAGCAGAACTGAGAAAGGGAACAATTCTGGAGGCCTGGCACTTTGTCTGTTCTGTTGTGTTTGTGATACATTGTACAGAAACCCTGGGACCTTACTGGAAGCCCTGAAAGAGGATTTTCTTGTTATCTGTTTATAGAGGTCCTAGAGGAGGGATTCAGAGGTCCTGGGACTATATGATTTGTGTTGAGTTCTCAGACCTTATTTTTGGGTCTGTGTTGATTTCACAGGCAGGTAGTGAATTGATGATGGTGGTGGTAATATGCATGAATGTTGTTTTGGCTCTGTTAAGCTTTGTCTTCCCAGAAACAGAAACTGTGAAGGACTTGAGGTGGACTAGACACTTCAATATGAGCTTCAATATGGAATGGTAACTGGATAAGGAACTGGACGAGGAGCTGGATGAGGAGCTGAGAGCTGCCTGCCTGTGAATCTAGAGAGCTGGAGCCATGGAAGAGGAACCATGGAATTCAGGAGCCAGCCTTGAGTCAAGATGAAAAGACCTCTCCTTAGGTACTTAACACTGTCTGACAAGATCATGATTTACTGTGATCTAGGGGTGGTAGAACTTTATACTCTGTACCTTATACCCCTTAGGGTGGATTTCTCCTCAAGGATGATTGGGTTAAGGACTTACTGAATGATATCTTTTGTTTAAAAGTATATTGCTACTTTAAGTGAAAACTATGTGGCCACTATAGTGATAAGTAGTTAAGTTATATCATTGTGAATGCTTTGCTTTAGTTTACTGCTGAATAAATAGAGAGTTCACTATACTATGTGATCAGAACGTAGAGCCATTCACAGCAGCAGTCCTCTGGAAAGCTGCTTGTGCTTGGCTTTACACATGGAGGAGAATATAAGAAAGCTAGCAAAGAAGGAAGGGGCAATGTTGTGCTACCTTTAAATGCCAGTGGTTTTTATATTTGATGTTGGAAAAAATAGAGAGTATTTGGAATGTATTGAGTAGGGGGTTGTTGAAATCACACCTCAACTTTAGGAAAATTACTAGCTGAATGGATGATGGTTTGGAATGGGAAGAAACTTGGGCATGAAGCCAAATTAGAAGGCTATTGCAATAATCTAGGAGAGAGATGATGAAAGCCTGAACTAGGATTGCATCTGTGTGAATAGAGAGAAGAGGAGTTATAGGAGAGATACTGTGAAGGAAGAAATGAACAGATTCAATGGTGGATTGAATAGCAAAGGTGAGGAGTTAAGAATGACCCTGAGATTGTGAGCCTGTGTGAATGGATGAAAAATAGTGGCCTTGGCATTGGCAAAGGGAATTTCCTCATCTGGAAGTTCCCTATATCAAGGGAATCAAAGGACTAGTCCCTATCCTAACCTTTATTTATTTTGTATATAATTATACATGTCGTGTAGGGCACTTAGTAAATGTTTGTTTATTGATTTAATTTCCCCAGTAAAGTGTAACCTCTCTGAGGAGAGGGACTGTTTCATGTTTTCTTTGTATTCTCAAAGGCTAGCATAGTGTCTAACATATATAGGTGGCTTAATAAATGCTTATTCATTGATTAGTTCATATCCCCAACACCCTGAATCGTGTCTGGCACCTAGTAGGCCGTCAATAAACTTGTATTGAATTGAAATGAGTAATCCAATGATAATAGCCTGGATAAATATTTCTGAGGTGCATGGCAAAATATGCAAATTTTCTACTATCCCGTATTCATTAGCATCGATAATTAGGAGTTGATTGTAAATAAAATGTCTGAAACATATTTTAGTGCTAAGTTTCCAAAGGATTAGTGAATCTCAATAGACTTTCCATCACATATGAAATGAACTACTTCCTAGGGTTTTTGTGAGTAAAGTTCCTAATAAGCTTCAAAGTGCTATGCAAATGGGAGTTGCCAGTTGTGGTTATCCTGTTTAAGATTTAGAAGAAAAAGATCATTTTTCTATTACATAAAATCACAAAAATCATATTTTGAGAGAAGACAAAATACAAGCAGTTCTCATTAACAAATAGTTTCCTATTCCCATAATGAACTATTCAGAAAAGAAATCTAATAGTTTATATAAAGTAGTTACCTGCATCAACTATGGAAGTAGGGAGGGTAAAAATCAACAATTTTGACCTCATATACACATCTTGAATTAAAGATTGGGTTAGCAATGCAATATTTAGCCACGATGGTCAATTAGATTATATATCACCAGCCAGGATTTGTTCATTATACTGATTTCTAAAAACTGTTCTACTTTCTTATCTCAGCTTCTGCGGTATATGACAATATAACAGAGTATTGGTAGGAAATATTTTATATTATCGGGGCGACTAAGTGGTGCAATGAATAGAGCACTGGCCCTGGAGTCTGGAGGACCTGAGTTCAAATCTGTCCTCAGACAGTTAACACACACACACAAACAACAACCAAAAAAACTAGCCGTGTGACCTTGGGCAGGTCACTTAACCCCAACTGCCCTCCAAAAAGCAAAAAAAAAAAAATGCCACTTCCAAGCCAAGTTATGAAAGTGGCCATTAAAAACAAAAGAAATATTTTATATTATCTATCAAATTTCCTAACTTTGTGCCTTTATTTCTGGAATATGATTTCTCAATTATCAGACTTGCTATCAGGTTGGTTTCCTCTGAAATGTAAGTACCCCCTACATTTCTCTTTCAAAAAGGATTCTATAGGGGCAGTTAGGTGGAGCAGTGAATAGAGTCATGAGGACCTGAGTTCAAATACAGCCTCAGACACTTGACACTAGCTGTGTGACCCTGGGCAAGTCACTTAACCCCAATTGCCTTGCAAAAAAAAAATGCTTCGGGGAGTTCAGATCATAAAATACTATAGCTTTGGTTGATATAGGGAATATATACACTTGAACATAAATTTGACTTTAAAAAGAAATAGAGTTGAGGCCTATTTCCATCTTGTCACCAGTAATTTGTTAAAGTTTGAAGTGGAGGAAACATTTCATTGTAGATTAGATTCATGTTACTGAAGTGTCCCAAGGAAATATATACCTTCTTCTGTGGATGTAAAGTGCAGTACAGGACCATTGAACTCAGGAAGAACTATAGAAAATAAAGGAGGTTTAGGAAAGTTTTCAGAAAGTGGTCTTAGCCTCTTCAGATCACTTTGAACTAGAACTGAAATAAATGAGTACATTGTAACCTTATACAAAGACTCCTAATCAGATCCTCTTTGTTCTTCAGCTCCCACTTAAACTAGGAGCTCTTCTCCAATACCTGCAAATAGTCTTCTATTCATATGTAAATTGTATTTTAAAAACTATTATTCTTTCTTCTCCAGGATGGCTTTAAAAATAATAATAAATTCTATGAAGTAGAAAGAGTGGAAGGGAGTTTAGGTAAGGGGAAGGCTGCAAAGGGTCTCACATGGTGCCAAGGCTCCCAGAGGCCATCTTGAAAGGCAGTTGTGTATCTTTTCTTCCCTTAGGGATATATTTTAACATTAAGAGGTTATCACTGAAGCCATTATATGCTTTAGATATTTCCACTGATATGGTATTTGGATTTCAATGGCACTTTTATGACTCTTTTTACAGCTGTTATCTCAGTGAAGGTACAGAGTCATTGCTATTGCTGATAATGACAGGGAAACTTGTCTGGTGGTCTGAAGAGAGGCATACACATTAAAAGCCCTGGGTTCTATTTTCTGTTTTGCCAGCATTTTGCTGGGCGCCCTTGAATAAGTCACTTAACATTAAAGGCAAACTCCCTTTTATACCTGTGCACAGATTAATTGCCTGTGCCAAACGTTGCATGCAAATTTGAAGGGCAATTGAGTCAGGCGTGCTTTCCTTACTTACTCCTCCTCTTCTTCTTCATTTTTTAAAGGCCATTAGTTGCCAGTTGCAAGTAGAATTGAGCTGCCCCTACAGAAGCCAAGTGCACCTCAATTCTCTTGAAAATTGTCAATCACATCTACATGAACTATGATTTCTTATGGTAGGGCTCAACTCTGAAGAAGTAAAACATCCTCCTGTTTTGAATCAGGACTCCCAGGTGTAGTTTGAAAAGTCGACCTTTTCAGTCTGGAAGAATGGAGAAATTTCTTTTTCACATGTATTGGGAAAGTTTTCTTTTTTTTAAATTATCGTTTGTAAAGTAGCTGGATTTTGTGTGAATATCTTCAACGCTATTTTAACTTCTTATACACGGGTGTCCTATTAGGAATTTAAATCACAAATTCCCCATATAATTGGTCTGTTCCATTTCAGAAATGGGTCTGGATATGAGATTATATCACCAACACTATGTTTATGCAGCTCCTGAACAACTTGGTCAAATGGAGCTGGGGAAAGAAATCAGATAGCATACATGTGATATGTAAACAAGTAAGGGAGAAAAAGGTGGTGATTTCTTTCTTTTTGGATAAGTTATGCTGATATTGTATACATATAACCTTACTTTGTATGTTGATTCTCATAATTCCCTGAATCTTCCTTCCTACCTTATAAATGTACAGAGGTGCAGGAAAGAATCCTTTTGTTCATGGTTTTCTGAAAAGATCCTTCTGTACTGTATGGTCCATTTATTAATTTCCTTTTATGACTTGATTTCTTCAATTTTTGTCACTTTTTATCCTTTACATCATTTTTATAATGTAAAATTTAATAGCTAAGTTTAAAGATATTGATTCTAACAACTTAGGCAAGAAATTGATATTTCTATTTGAAAGCCATGACACAGTGTGTTGAAAGCACACTATAAAAGTCTGAGTTTTGTTCTTGTTTGCAGGAATTTTATTCGCATATCTTACTGTCAGTTTCTTGACATTTTTGTCAGATTGGAACTGGAGGGCATAGGTGCTGGCAGTAGGTCTCACCATATTTTTATTCTCCATTGCATTTTCAGAGAATATGAAAGGAGGGGAAACAAGATTGGGGGGGGGGGCACCCTGTGGAAGAAAGAGCTAGAGAGGTATGAGAGAAAGTCAAAGTCAAAACAGAATGAGGTCGAGGTTATGAAAGTCAGAATATTCAGCCTTTCTACTCATAGTTGGAGGTGACTTAGAAAACTGCTCATCACCTCCCCTTCCTCAGACAACATCCTTTCTGAAACAGAACACCACAAAGAGATTTACAGTGAAAGACATACATTTTCCTCATTATGCAAGGCAGACAGACAGCAAATATTTTAATCTGTTTGCCTAAGAAATTTCTCTTTTTTTCCTGACAAACTGTGTATTTCTGGGCTGCTGGGAAACTTTCTGTACAATACAGGTATTGTTTCCCCAGTAACATCACCTCTGGCTCTAATCAACTTGTGTTTTTCTGCCCATTATATCCAGAAGCTTTCCTGAATTCTGAAAAAGCACACCAAAACATTCAAGGTTGGGTGATATTGGATAAACCTTGTCCCACTACCTGTCAGCTTTTACAAACAAAACAAAACATCATCATTTACTATCAGGGACACCTACTGATTTTGAGTCTCTATAATAGATTTGATAAAATATATATTATAAATTGGCTCCAAATGGAGAATGTGTTAGTCCTACAAGCCCCCAGTGACCTCTCTCAAATCTAGGAACATTGTACTACTCAGAATGGTCCCATTCTCCTTTGTTCAATTTCTCCAACACACACTTCTATGAAAAGTGACCTATACAAGAACCTAGATTCTATCTCTGATTTAATTTTCCATCACACAGAAATTCATTGTAAAAGAACCACCGAAATGTTAAAATTTCACTTAGGGGAAATACCAAAAAGCATTTAACATTCTTAAGAGAAAACTTATCTGCATTTTTATACTGTTGAAGCAACATGGAATTGTAGAAAACATTTTACTAGGAACTTGAAGACCAAAGTTCTAATCCCAGCCCTTCCACTAAGTTACTTAATCATTTTATATATTTGGGCTTCAGTTTCCTTATCTATAAATTGAGGAAGTAATATTAAAATACTTCCAAGGTCAATTCAATTCTATAAACTGAATTCTATAATTTTCAGTTCTATGATTCTATAATTCTTTGAAAGTATGTTTCTATCATCCTCACAACTTTGAGTCTCAGTTTCCTCTTTTTTTAAATTTTTTTAACAGGAAGAGCAGATTTATGGTGCTTTTTAGGAATCACAAGGCGTAGCAAAACTCTATAAATATAAGGGACAAATAGTTTCTTAATAGCACACATCTAGTGCAAAATATTTATTCTTTGCATATTTATATTACTTTTCTGGGAACTTTTTTTTTGTGTGTGAAAAGGTGAATAATAACTGAACCTGTGGTTTGATTGGTATAGATAACTCCTGGTAAGGAAATTCCTTCTACTCATAAAAATATGTACCCATTCTACAATTTATAGTCTTAGTATTGTCTAGAACATTAGACATAATAAGAGACTTGCCCAATCAGTACATGTCAGAGGTGAGACTTAAACCCAAGTCTTCCTGACATAGAGGCAAACTTTGTATCTGTTATGTCACTTCACCTTTGCTTCTTAGGAACTAACATGACAAAATTAACAATGTTATTTTTTTTTTATCTTGGAAGGTTTAGATATTTAAAATTCTGTTGCAAGTGAATGTTAATGCAAAAGAAGGATCCTATGAGACTCATATAAATTAATCTGTTCTTTAGTTATTACTTTAATGTATAAAGTATCTTTGATTTTCTTTATCCCTTTTGAGAATCTTTACCTGACCCAACAATGTCACTGGTCTAAGAATAGACATCTTCATTTACATGTATTTTTCACTGTATTTGGTGCCAAACCAAATATAAACATCCTCTACCCAATACTGTGCTGGAGCCAGCTCTTACCAGATCATGATTGTTAAACTAACACCAGAATACAGGAATCCCAAATTTCTCAAGCTCCCAAAACAGCTGTCAGGGACAGAAATATCAACCTCAGTGTCACTGTTCACTCATCTGTGTTCAGACAAAAAACATAGAGCATAAGAGACAGTCAGAAACTTGAGGTCTCAGGCTTCTCTAGACAACATATATTTTGATTGCCATATGTATACAGTCCCCATTGCTCTGGGATGGGGAAGGAGCAGAGGAAAAAAAAATAATTTCCCCTCCCTACTTCATTGGAAATTCAAAAAAGATCTCGTATTGGCTGTATCACAGCAAAGGGATTCCTTCAAAAGATACAGAAAGCCATTTCTCCTCATTCCTTATATGGCACAAGATGTTTGTTGCTTCCTGGTTCAGCTGTTAATCCCTTCAACATAGCTTCCAATCATGGGACCAATAAAGGATTCCTATATCATCCCAACTTCAAGTCCTTCAGCATTGAGCCTGAGAATGTGGACTTCCCCTCAGGGTCAAAGGATTCATTCCTGACTCTGTAGGAGTTGTCCCATTCCAGAAAATCATGATGTTCCCACAAGTACCCTTGTTATATAGAAAATAGACCTTTTTACCTCCCTTCTTTAGCTATTAGGGAAGAAGCAATAAAGAAATGTGGTAGAGAAAAAACAAACACCAAAACAGAAGTGAGATCTGGGTTCTGAAATTAACCCACATAATCTTGGATAAGTATCTTCTATGCACTCTCTTCTTCCCTCTTTTCCACCTCTTAGAATCAGGACATTAGAAGTTGGTGATGAAAGTTTATAAGTAAGGAAAGATTCCATTCAACTGGAGCAACAACATAACTAATGAATACTTGATACTAGTGTATAGGATCATATTCCACTGAAAGACAATCAGAGGTACTATTCTTACCCTAAAGAAATTTCAAACTTAAATAAAATGTTTTAGTTCTGGTTTAACAGCTGACTAGCTTGTGAACTTGAAGCAGGTGCATTCTCTGTCATTACAACCCTTGGAATTCTGTGGGTTAGCATCATGGTGCCATCACCCTGCACTGTGGATTTCCCCAGCAGGGGTGGGGAACCTGTGGTCTCGAGGCCACATGTGACATTCTAGGTCTTCAAGGGCAGCCCTAGCAGCCCTTTAATTGAATACATTCAAAGTGCTGTGCTTGAGGAACTAGAGGGTCACATGTGACCCCAAGACTGCAGGTTCCCCACTCCTGCCTTAGAGCATGTGATATGAGCCTTTGATATATAGTACTTTGAGTTGCTTGTCCATGTAAGTGGCTATTCCTTATTTAATTAAATATACAGAATTAACTCTCAATTTATTTGAGTCTTACTTTCTGAATTTGCAAAATGTCAGGACTGGACTACATACCATCCAGTGCCAAAAAGATATGTGAGCCAAATGTCCTGAATAGAAGTGAGAAAGCAGACAGGCAATATTAGGAAATATAAAGGAATATCTTGAAGGGAAGGAAGTAGAAGATCCTAAAATATTTCATAATATGGGATTCAATGGAGATCATTCCTATTTTCAGCAGAAATTCTCAAGGCCTCTAGAAGCGAAATAAATTGAAGCCTCCAAAGCCCAGGATAGATATATAATTGCAGGATATAGAATACTTTTTGCCAAAGGTCAGTTTGCAAGGAATATCAAATCTAACATTTTCATCCTGAACATTTTTATGCAGAGAGGCCAAAAGGGCATTTTTCTTTTCTGATATATGAGGATCAGTTCGGGGAAAATAGAAGAAACCATGGAATAGAGCCATATAGCCATTAATATATTGAAAAGAAACTAAAAACTTCATCCCCATATACACACACATTATATAACATACAATATTATATATGTATATATACTTATGTATGCTTATACATCTACCTGAGTATCAACTATAAATGCATATGCATAAATCAGATCATAGAGGAGGTACAGAATTTCATGGTAGTTTTTTCTCCTATACTGCCTTTGGTCCAATACTAATTTATATTACATAATTTCAACAGGGCACTAATTGTAGTAAGACAATTATTTTATGCCTACCCTAATTGATTCAGTGTCCCATTTGTCACGTGAATATTCTGAATCTTTTCATTCTTCCCCAAGTCTTCAGCCTCCTCTCCCTAATCTTTCAAGTGAGGACCTTAACTTGTACTTTATCACAAAATTTGAGGCCATTAAGAAAGTGTTCTGTTTTTCCATCTCCCTCATCATAAATCATTCATACATCTTTCTCCAGTATCTCTTCCTCCTGTGTTTCATGCAGAGGTGGTCCTTCACCAGCTCTCTACCTGAACCTTTGATCCCATCCCCTTCTCTCTTTTCCAGCAGACTTACCCCACAGTCACCCCCACTCTCTTTGCTTCAATCTCTCCCTATCCACAGGCTCCTTCCCTGATGCTTATAAAAATGTTTGTCTCCTTTATAATGAAAAGAACTCTAATACTATATCTCTCCACATTTTCTCAGCTAAACTACTTGAGAAATCTTTTTTCTGCTACATGACTCCCCTTCCTTTCTTCTCATTCCCTTCTAAATCCTTGGCAGTCTTGACCTCCAACCCTACCATTCCCTTGAAACTGTTTTCTCCAAAGTTACAGATATTCTCTTAATCACCAAATCTGTACTTTTCTCTGTCCCTGTGCTTCTTGAACTCTATGCAGCCTTTGAATCTGTTGAAGATGGTAACTTCATGGATACTCTCTAGGTTTTTGTGTCACTTCTCTTTTTCCACTCCCACATGCTTAGCTGCTTCTTTTTAGGGTCCTTTGCTATATCTTCAGGCTATTCTCACTAACAGTGGGTATTCATCAAAGCCTTGTTTTATATCCTTTTCCCTTTTCTACCTTTGTTATCTCACTTGTTGATCTCAATTTTCTCCCAAGGGTTTAGCTATTTATCTTTATGCAAATGATTCCCAGATCTACACATTCAACTGAGTTGCATATCACCAACTGCCTTTTGACTAACTAAATTGCATGACCCTTAGGCATCTGAAACAAACCAGTTCAAAATGGCATTCCTTATCTGTCCTCCTTAAACTCTATCCTCTTCTCAAATATCCTGTTCCTGTTGAGGGCACCATAGTCTTCTCAGATATATAGATTGATAACCTCAGAGTTATTTTCACTTCCTCACTCACACTCACCCCACATAGTCAATCAGTTGTCAAATATTGTCATTTTTACCTCCACAATACATCTTGTATACACTCCTCTTTTCTCCACTCACACAACCACTATCAAAGTATAGGTCCTCATCACTTCTCCACTGGATTATCACAATAACCTTATTATTGATCATCTTGCCTAAATTCTAGATCTTATCCGATCTACTGTCTCATAGAAATTACCTCATTGTGCCAGTAGCATGTAGATGTCATAAGAAATGCTAAATTAGCAATAAATTCTAAAAAATCTATCAAAGACTATGAAGAAGACATCATATTCAATGAATCTAAAAGCTCAAATCAGCTTCCCTAGTGTCACCCTAGAGCAAGTGATATAAAGAACTGCCTCAACCACTCAGCATTGTCTAAGAAACAGAAGTGTTTATGCCCCTACAAAAATATACATTTCTTTTTTTAAAATTTATCTATTTATTTTTAGTTTTCAACTTTCACTTTCCTAAGATTTTGAGTTTTCAATTCCATCCCCATCCTTCCCCAAGATGGCGTGCAATTTGATATATGCTATACATGTACAATCATATTAAACATATTTCCACATTAGTTATATTACAAAGAAGAATCAGAACCAAAAGGAATAACCATGAGAAGAAAAAAAAAGAAACAATAAAGGAAAAGAGCATGCTTCAATTTGCATTCAGACTCCATAGTTCTTTCTCTGGATATGGTAGCATTTTCAATCATGAGCCTTTTGGAATTATCCAAAATCATTGCATTGCTGAGAGGAGCTAAGTCTAGCAAAGCTGGTCATCACACAGTGTTGCTGTTACTGTGTACAATGTTCTCCTGGTTCTGCTCTCTCCACTCAATATCAGTTCATGTAAGTCTTTCCAGGTTTTTCTGAAATCCACCTGCTCCTTGTTTCTTATGGAATACTAGTGTTCCATTACATTCATATACTACAACTTGTTCGGCCATTCCCCAATTGATGGGCATCCCCTCAATTTCTAATTCTTTGGTACAACAAAAAGAGCTGCTATAAATATTTTTGCATATATGGGTCCTTTCTCCATTTGTATGATCTCTTCAGGATGAAGACCTAGTAGTGGTATTGCTGTGTCAAAGGGTATCTTAGCTGGATATCAAGAATTTATCTTGATTTGAGAACAACTACTTTTCAAATTTTAGTGTCTTTTTCCCACTTAAAAAAGTTGGCGGGGCAGGGAGAATCAAAAAGAGGTCTTCTAATTCTTAAAAAGCTTTTATGATGAGTATGGACACAAGAAATAGACTGAGGTTCATTGATTATCAACTGGACATTAGATGATAACTCCTGGGTTTGAACTCATGACCTGAAGCCATAAGTACCTCAGGCGGGTGTCTTCTGAAGAATGGAGAAAATGATTAAACATGAAAAATTTGTTGTCAAGTGTTACATCTCTCACTGGGACAAAGTGATTTTTGTACGGCACCATCCTCTTCCCTAATGAGCTTGGAATTGGATATTAATGGAGACAAACAAAGCGATATCTGTTTTAAAGTTTAGCGCACTGAACAAAACAGAATCGGAGGCCAGTTAACCCTTCCTATGTCCCAGAAAACTGATTATTGTAATTCTTTAAAATGCATATTAGGCTGCTTATATATGATGCAGAAAGTATAGCTTTAGAAAGAAAATGAAATAGTTTGTGTTTTACCCTCTTGAAAATTAAATGTTTCCTTCTTTTGTGAATCAGAGTTATGGAACCCACTCTTTAAAAAATGTGTCAGTATTCAGGGAAAAATAGATTACTTTTCCCTCCCTTGGTATTCCTTGTTCAATGCTTCTGAGACTGACTAGTTGCTTTGATTCCTAAAATTACTTGAGGTAGATAACAACCCCCAAGGGGTTTGCAGTTGGTAGGAACATCTTGAAAAGTTCTAAGGTTTCCAAATTTAAGAATGTTATTTTTAACTTAGGTAGAAAAATAAGCCTGTTTAAAAACAACAATGGCAACAAACAAACCCAGCAATTCCATGTTTTTCCTTTTCTATACTTATACAAGTGGAAAATAACTCTTTAAAAAATTCTCCATTGTTTGGCATACTGGAAAGAAAGACATTCTAAAAAAATTCTGAAGGATCTGTTCAGTTCCTTTCATCTCAGAGAAGAACAGAGCTTCCAGCTATATTACTTAAGTATTAGAGCTGAGCACAAAATTTTCTACTGTCCTTTCTATCATGCCTATTCATATATGAGACAGTTATTTACAAAAAAAATAAACAATCTCTCCAAAATAATAAGTCCTTGGGTGAATTGTTTTCCATTTTTTTGTTGGCAAAAGCATCTTTAAAAAAATTCTGTTACCATGAATTTGCCCCAAGCTGAAAACCTTATTTTTTTCCACAGAGAAAGTTTTAGCCATTTGCACAGTGAAATATAAGACAGTTTTCCTGTGGGTAAAAATCATATTTTCTATACTTGGAAGACTAGGAAAACTTTGTGTATTAATGTAAAACAAATTCCTGTTTTGCCATGGAAAAATAGTGGCTATTAAATGAAATTTAATTATGGGTAGTAAGAGATGCTACATTTATTTTCATTTGTCAAGTGTGCCTTTTTGAACTTTCTCATTCAGAACCCTTAGGCTGTGTGTGTATAGCTGGGCCATGGCGCTGTAAGCTGTAATAACCCTGATTCTTCTTGGTTTTGTTTGGTTGTCTGTTACAAACTAAAAAAAAAAAAAAAAAAAAAAAAAAACCAAAAAAAACCCGTGGCTTAGGATTGTGGTGCCAAGAAGAGTCTAGTACTTTGCTAGTCCTAGGAAGAAGGGGAGAAAAAGGGGGGGGGGTGTAGTAGAAGGAGAAAATTCTAACATGGTACAGTGGAATAATCACTAGATTTGGACTCTGGGGGACCTGAATAGAAATCTAACCTCTTCTACTCAATCCACATGAAGACATTGGGAGTTGGAATGTGTGACCATTGAGGTCCTTATCATTCTAAATCTGTGAGCAGATGATCCCTGATGATCCCTTTATGGGTATATGGACAGATTTTTTTGAGATACCTTGTTGTTTAAGCAAGCAGTTACTCACAAAGGATAGAAAATCAACAGACTCTCAGTGAAAGCCAGGATTGTGAATGTTTCAGGAAAGCTGGTGTCAATATTCAGTAAAATCCTGCCCTTATCCTCTACATGTCCTTGCTCTACTGTCTCACAGGTATTAGCTAGATTCTCTGTGGTTAAATGACTTGTCTAAGGTCACATGGCTAATAAGTGTTAAGTTTCTGAGGCCAAATTTGAACTCAAGTCCTCCTGACTCCAGGACCAGTGCTCTATTCACTACACAATCTAGCCACCACATCTTCCAGAGTATTCTACAAAAATCAGCATAGTTTCTATAAAATAATGAAACCAAGAGATAATAATAGAAAATTACAATTAGAATAATTATTAAATGTATAAATATTTTGGGACCAATTAACTAAAGAATACTAAATATTTGCATATATTTCAGTTCCATATTAATCAAACAAACAAAAATAACAAGGTTTATGTGATGGTATCAAATAACTGAAAACAAAGTAGATCCTTTTCAAAAGGGGAATGGCTAAACAAATGATGGTACATAATGAATATGATGGTATATTACTGTTAAAAGAAATAAAGAACACGAGTGATCCAGAGAAACATGGATTTACATGAACTGATGAGGTAAGCAGAGACAACAGAACAATGAAACATAAAGCATATGAAAATGAATTTGGAAAATGATAAAGCACAAGATTTGCCCCTACCCCAAAAGGAAGAAAATCAATCAATAAACATTTA
Organism: Gymnobelideus leadbeateri; assembly: GCA_011680675.1. Taxonomy (NCBI): domain Eukaryota; kingdom Metazoa; phylum Chordata; class Mammalia; order Diprotodontia; family Petauridae; genus Gymnobelideus; species Gymnobelideus leadbeateri. The sequence continues at coordinate 441,439 of WOXC01006184.1, forward strand.
TTGAGTGCCCATTATATTCTGGGCACTGTGCTAAGTGCTAAGGATACAAAAAGAGGCAAAAGACAGTCTCTTCCCTCAAGGAATTTACAATATAATGGGGCAAACAAGGTGCAAACAGATATATACAACACAAGCTATAAGTAGCAGAAATATGAATTAATTAACAAAGTTGCTAGAATTAAGAGGGGTTCTTTAAAGGGAAATGTTACCCCATCCTACCTTCCCCATTACATACAGGGCAGCATGATTCCTAGTTGTTCAAGCTATTGCTAAGGCTTATTATTTCACCTTTTCGACATCTTTCCTCTATGGCCCTACCTCTCCTCACACTGCCACCACTCTAGGGAAGACCCTCATCACCAAATGCCTAGATTGTTGCAACAGCCTGCTGGTAAGTTTGCCTGCTTCAAGTTTCACTCCATTCCATTTCATTCCCATTCAGCCACTAAAGTGATTTTTTATTTTTTTTTGGAGGGAGGAGGGCAGGGCAATTGGGGTTAAGTGACTTGCCCAAGGCCACGTGGCTAGTAAGTATGTCAAGTGTCTGAGGCCAGATTTGAACTCAGGTTCCCCTGACTCCAGGGCCTGTGCTCTATTCACTGTGCCCCCTAACCACCCCAGTGATTTTTTTTTTCAAAGCACAGGTCTGACCATGTCACTCCCCTACTCAATAAACTCCAGTGGCTCCCTTTCTCTGCTAGGCTCAAATATAAAATGCTGTTTGGCATTCAAAGACCTTTATAAATCTAGACCTCTCCTACCTTTCCAGTCTTCTTGCACCTTACTCACCTCCAAGTACTCTTTGATCCAGTCATTCTGGCTTCCTGGCTTTTCCAGGAACAAGTCACTCTATCTCCAGAACTCTAGCAATTTCTCTGGCTGTCCCCCATGCCAGGAATGCTCTCCTTCCTCACTCTACCTACTGACTCCCATGCTCTCCTTTAAGTGTCAACTATAATCCCATCTTTTATATGGGATCCGTCTGCTTATTTGCAAAGTAGGGATGTACATAGTTATAAAATATCACATAGCATGTCAGATTTTTTCCAATGTATCGATAGATTTTGCTTTAAGAAAATTCCCCTTTTCTTTTCCTGTAATATTCTTTATTATTAAGGATGACTCTCTAGGAGAGGACAGGAAGAGGGCTGCAAAGTGAATTCTTTGCAATGTAAAGAAAAATGATATCAATAAGCTTTACTAAAAAGATCAGAAAAAGAAATTTCCACAAATAAAGCTAGTCCCCTGCCATTGTGGAAGCTGGAATTAGGAAGCCATTATGGAGACTTATTTTAACATCATGGCCGAAAAATTTATTTTTCAAAGTATTAAACAGTCATCTGTTGATAGTCACCATTTAAGTTGTAGCAAAGGTGTTAATTTAATCTGTGTTCCAAATGTGATACATAATATTGTCATGTGGAATTATTATGTTACTATTAATGTTAGTAGTAGTAGTACAAGTAATAACAATCTTGTGCCAACAAATTATTATAATGTACTTAAATAACAGGGCCCATGCTGATGTAATATAATAAGATGAGATTAATCTGAACAATAACAATAAAACAATAATAAATTAGCAACTTCAAAGCATTAATTAGTTGCAGCAGTTCTATCATGCATAAGGTATATTAGTCCTATTATGTCTGATTTATATGGGAAGATATTGGAGGGAGAACATAACTGTAAGTTGCTTTCCCTCAAGGACAGGAAGGAGTCCCTCTTAACAATTCAATTCAATTGAATATTCATTAAGCACTTACTACATGTTAGGTAGACACTGGGGAAACAAAGATATATTGGATGCAGACCTTGTTCTCAGGGAAATTACAATCTAGGTTTTAAGGTTGTAGTGGTTGTACTGGGAGATACATACATAACTATGAATTGAGAGAAAGTGTAATAAATTCAAAGGAGAGCTCTTTGCAATGTGCTGTGAGGAATCCGAGAGGAGACAAATCATATTTAGCTGTGAGGAGCAGAAAAGTATTCATGGAGGAGGGGACACCAGAGCTGGGCCTTGAAGAAAGGGAAGGGCTTCTTCCAAAGGCTCAGTTGCTGGGTTGGGGAAAGGGGAATTCAGTCCCAGAAGAGGAAACATACAGACAAAGAGTGCTACAGGAACAAAAATAGGAAACTGAAAGTAATCCATTGTAGCTTCCAAGTATCATATGCAAAGAAGATAGGAGAGAGACGTTGGATTGTAGAAGACCTCAGATTTCAAGATCAGTAATTTGTATTTTATTTTTCTTCAAGAAATGGTGGTTTCCCTTCCTTGGAGGTTTTCAAGCTGAGGCTAGACCAACATTTGTTGTGTATACTATGGTGGAGACTTCTTTCTGCGTATATGCTGGATGAGGAGGTTACTGCGATCCCTTTCATCTTTCAAATTCTACCATTCTATGAGTTCTACTTTCAGGCATAATTTTTTCTGTTTCATTTGCTCACAGCTCTTCTCTTGCTGGTGCTTTGTCCTCCTGCTTCTAGGTCAGAGGCTAACTCATCCTTTCCCTATTCCAGAGGCTGTGACATCTTTTTGTCACTGTGTAAACTCAAGTCAGATAAATCTACAGGGGCTCTTGGAGGGACAGAATGGCAAAGTGGGAAGAGAATTGGAGTGTGAGGTAGGAAACCTGAGTTCAAATTCCAGACCTGCTACTTATTGCCACTGTGATCTAGAGGAAGACATTTTGTCTTGGTTTTCTCAACTATAAAATGAAGGGGCTGGAGTACGAGTAATTCTCTGAAGTGCCTTTCAGCTTCGGATCTAGTACTCTATGAATAGTGGCTTATAAGATAATTTGAGCTTCTTGGTAGGAAGGTGTGTACCTGTATGTAGTTATTATTAAGAAATTTATACTAAACTGTGGAAATAATTTTAATAGGAAGGAAGGAAAGAAACATTTGCCTACTGCATGCCAGGCATCATGTTAAGCACTTTAGAAGCATTATCCCAATTGATCCCCTTTTTACAATTGAGGAAACTGATACAGATAGAGGTTAAGTGACTTGCCTAGGGTCACGTAGCTGGTAAGTGTCTGAGGCCAGATTTGAACTTATGTCTTCTTATCTCTAAGCCTAGCATCTATTGTTCCACCTAGCTCCCTCTCACACATTGTTCATTCAGTTAGAAATTTTCCCAATAGTCCATGTGCCTGTATGAACAATGCAATATTCACAATGCCTATGGTAACTATAAATATGCTGATGTGGTTATTAATCACAAAATATGTGAGGCTCTCTATATGGGGGACAAAGCTAGAACATTTATTCAAATACCAGAAAACTGAGTCCCCAAACCAGAAAGTTGAAGCCATCACAGTAGTTACAAAGTTGGCACACATAGTTAATGTAGTAAACACCAACATTCTCAAGCCTTCTAAACAGAACAGGCTACCTCAGGCAAAGATCCTCCTCTCCTCACTCATGGCAACTGCTCAATGTCCATGCAGCTTGCTCCCAGCAGCTCTGGCTCCCTGCAGTTCCCATCCCTGGCAGTCCTCAGCAGGAGTCCTTAGCAGAAATTCTGGCTGGCTCAAAAAAAAGGAGTTCCCACCTCTGCTGCCTCTGCCTCCATGCTGCTGCCACATGCTTCCAGTCACTCCATGTACTCTAGCTTAGCTCCTGCTTCCTCTTGCCCCACCCATTCCTGCTATGTCAGCAAGTTCAAGGGGCATGGAAGACCATCAAATCCATAACCATTGCAGTGCCCATTAAATGACCTTGTTAATAGGCTAGTAGAGAGTCATGTCTGTTTTCTTGACTGAAGCTCAGGAAAGGACAATATTCTATTTCTTAGCCATGTACTGCTCAAAGGTCTAATGCAGGGGTGGGGAATCTGTAACCTTGAAACCACTCTTGGCCTTCTAGGTCTTTGGGTGTGGCCTTTTGACCTAGTCCAAGTTTTACAGAATAAATCCTTTTATTAATGAGATTTGTTCTGTGAAGTTTGGATTCAGTCAAAGGTCCTCACTTGAGGACCTAGAGGGTTACATGTGACCTTGTGGCCATAGGTTCCACACCCCTGGTCTAATGTATTGTTAGCTGGGAAGATTGTCCCTTCCCTAAGTACTTTTCCTAACAAAACAGCATAAAAATGCTATAAAACTTTTTTGATAATCTAAGCTAGAAGAAATGAAACCCTATACAAATGTGGTTTTAGTGGGAGTGAAACAAAAGATGAATGTGAGTGATATAATAGAAGAATTCATGATTTCTTGAAATAAGTAGCTTTTCTCAATTACTTTCCAATTCATCAGTCTACTGGATACCTCATACTGAATATGAAGTTTTAGTGAAACTGAACTGAATTTACTGAACCTTTTTATTTTAAGTACAAAAAACAATCATAGGTTACTTGAACTCAGCATGAATTGGACTAATGTGGAATGAATGCTCCCAATATTTTTATATTTTTTATGCAGGGTGTCTTATCTTCCCACAGGATAACATTGCCATGGTCACTCAGACCAAACTATCACACTACTGACTGACATGGAAGCTTTGACCTACTCAATTTCCAATCTGGTTTGCCTTTCCTTAGGCAACCTAAAGGGCCTCTGTACCCAAGAATTCATCATACAGGTGCTGGATTTAATGTGATTCACCAGCCCCACTCTCCAGAGCAGCAGGGATTACCTGTGTGGACTATCACACACAAACAATTAATTTGAAAAGTAGAGGAAAGTATAAGGTCAGGTTTCTTCATTTTTGCATATATCATGGGCATTTGGACAATCTGGTGAATGCTATGGACCACTTCTTAGAACAATGTTTTTAAATTCATGAAATTAAAACACACACACACACGCACAGGATTACAAAAAAAAATCCCAATTATATTGAAATGTAATTATCATTTTTTAAGTATTCAAATTAAGAACCCCTGGGATAGGGCATGATGGATCATGTTTTAGCTACGTTCCATTCAGAACCCTGCTGAATATTCCTCTTCAGACAAAACTTCATGGCATCAGATGGATATCCATAGAGTTCCTATAAAGGAGAAGATAATAAACCTAAAATATAATCCTTGTCATGGTTATATTATCATTGCTTCTCCTACTTTTTGGTGTTTTTAGACTATTTACACCTTTATATCTTAAAATTTTTCTCAGAAACTCCCCCCCCCATCTCCCACCTGATCACTTATTTAAAAAAAAATATGTCATATCAGTTTTTTTTCTTTATCAGAAAGTAAAATGTCTTAGTCTTATTATGAAAATAGTTTTGACCTTGAGGACCCCTTGAAAGGGTCTCAGTGACCCGTCAGGATCCCAGGACTTGGAAAACTACTTAAGTTACTTGACATTATTTTTAGATAAATTATGACTGTGAAGATGCTATCATAAAACAGACTGGAATATAAGTTCCAAAGGAATGACTGAAAAAATGAGACTATATGAAACATTAGTTCACCTGGAATTTGTATTCATCCATTATACCTTCGAAATCCTTCATTTTAAATTTTATTTTATGTTAAATGCCAAGGCATTAATACATTTTGTTGTCTAAATTGTGAACAGCATTAGAGCTAATCATTTAGGCTGCAGCTTAATGTATAAAATGCAAACAAAATTGCAAATCACAGAAATGCTCCACCCAGCCAGCCCAATACCCATAACCACCAATAAAGCCATTTCCCACAATGACAGATACCCTGCCAGTGTTTGTTTCCCAACCAAGCTGAGCAAAAAAAAAAAAAAAAAAAAAAAGCCAAAACAAAACCCTCTCTTGTGTAATATCCTACAGTACTAATGAAATCCAGACAAGCAACTTGAAACTTGAAACAGAAAAAAAAAAGACCAACAACAACAACAAAAAAAAACCCCAAATAACTATCAAATGGAAATCATTCATTAAAAGCCCTTGGTTCACTGAAATTAGCAAAAATGTGACAGAAACATGACCTGAATATGTTATTGGTAATGATAATCGCATATAATGCATATAATGCCTTCTCTCTAGATGTATCCAAAACATTTTACAAAGTGTCCTGAGATATGAAAAACTAGTTGTCCTATACTACAATTGAGGAGTCCATTTAAACAAGGTAACAGTTTTAAAAATACATATCCACCCTACCAACAGTTTTATAGAAGTGGCTAGAAATTGCTTAAGTAATGAAGCAAGATTGTTGGAGGCATTTAAAGTTTCAAAATATCTTTGTTGCTTGGGCAAGTTTCGCATTAGATTTGCTCTCACCTTCAAAACATAACATGCAAAGAAGTGACCTTTTAAAATATTACTATTGTTTGGAAGTCCAGGTCATGTTTGATTAAATAGTTTTTCAATTCTAATTTTATTCCAAAACTAAACTTGAATTAAACTAAACCAGAATTAAAGACCCATAAAATGAATCATAATCAGAATTGGCATGAAACAAATACTGATGATGTGGAACTTTCTTAAAATTGGTCTATTGCCAATGTACATTACTCCGTCCTCACCTCTTATCCCAGTCACAACAGGAGAAGATTAGTATCGGTAAACATTAATGAGATGTTCTGTAAATATTTGTGGTATTGATGTCTTTAACTCATCAAAAGATCTGTTATGTGATCAATCCCGATACTTCTTGCGATACAGCTCACAGGCCATCCATAGCTTTTCAAACTGTTCCAGTCTTATCCATGTCCTGGTTGCCTTTTTAAAGACCTCTTAATACCATGAGGGAACCAAAACATCATCATGGAGGATATTCAACTATTGTATTATATTTCTGTTTCACTTACCTGCCATTTCACCAGCCCCCATGCTGCCCAGAGCAGTCACTAGATGCAATCTCTTTTATACTCAGAACTCCCAACCTGAGAAATGAGTGCTTTACTTTTAGAACCAGTTCAAGATATCACTTACCAGCTAATGTATCAGTCACAATGCTGCCATGCATGTACCTTTTGTCTTTAGCCCCTCCCTTCTTTCCAGTTTTGAAATCATAATCAAGCCAACTCTCATCATTGCTTCTGGAAAGAGTAAGTCAATCTATGCCCTTACGGATCATTCACTATATATAAGATCTTTTGAGGCAAATACGTACTGCCTTGCCTTTTACTCTACTTTATGGGCTGTTTCATCATTATAATGTAAGCTTCTTGGAGGCAGAACTATTTTTGCTTTTGGATTTATATTTATGGCACTTAACATAGTGTTTGTCATACCATAAGTGCTTAATAAATGTTTTTTTTTTCTCCCATTCACTTAGTCATTCCTATTAAATGAACATCCTCCACACACCCCTAACCTCCTGTTGTTCTGTTGGTATACCTCTTTTATGTATCTTTTAAATCTCTGTCCTTTTGCCTTTAGGATAAGCTTTATGACACTTTTCAGTCATACAATCGTTTGTTAGTAGTAGGACAAGACCTAATTATGCCCACCACTGTTTTTGAATGGTCCCCAAATTGTGATCATTTAGAAAGTGAACTAATTGAGCTATCCCATGAATTATAGACAAGTAGAATCACCAGAAGAATGTTCCCATGGAAGTTGATATCGTTGATTTTTCTATTGCTTCAAATAATGCAGAGTACAATCCATTCATGCTTGCCTACCCAGTGTAACTCTTTGCCATGCCCTCCCATATGGTTACCAAAAGGGACCGTCTAACTTGCTAGGGGCCCTCCTGACTTTTTCTTGACATGGTAAGGATATTAAAGGAACAAGTGCTATATTGGTAGTGATGGAATAATAAAACATATGGAGAAAGGTCTCCAGTACATTGGATAAATCCTTTATAGGTGGTTTATGGTAGGTTATTGACAAACGGTTTTCATCTGTATTGCTGGAAAAGGACTCACATCAGGGAGATTACAGATCCATTGACATCACTGATTTCACTGATTAATGTTTTTCCCTTCTTTCATACCTAACTACAATGAGAAAGTAGAAAGCAGAAATATTTTGATAGAAGGAAAGGGAGTAAAAGAATTTTAAAGCAGGACACTGCCAATGGGTTGCAGCTCCGGAAGGGCCCTGCAGCAGTGGGTAGCATGAAAAGGGATTTGGAAATTAAGAGCAGCATGAGGGGGTGGGTGGAGGGAATGGAAATAGGAAGTGGGAGGATGCTGAATGCAAATTTCACCTATTTCATAATTTTCCTCAGGAGAATCCCTGGAAAGATAATAAATTACATAATCATAAAATTGGAAGCAAATCATTTCATTCATCAATCTTTTCATAAACCATCCAGTCCTGAGTGGTTCATCTTATTCTAAAACATCCCCTGGGAAAGAGTCTAAGCCTCCCTCTCCCTCTGTTTTGGAGTCTAACCTTTATAGTCAGATTGCAAGGTTTCTGACTAGACTCATTCATTTATTAATTATTAGATTTTAAAAAGTTGAACTCTTTGAAAAAATGCCTTAGGGCAGAGCACAATAAAATCATTCATTAAAGTCTAAGCTAACAGCTGTAATAATAACAAAAATGAGGATTATCCATATAAAACAGCATGCTTCACTTACTATTTCTTCTGGGCAGACTAGTTTTAAAAAGTCAAGTTTAGCCACTTGCTCCTAAAAAGTAATATTCTCTTTGGCATGGAGTTAATTGGATCATACATTCTTATCATATAAAATTTACTGTTGCATCATCTTTTATTTATTCATAAAAAATTCCAGATTAATTTCCCCTTTTCACTTCAGATTTATTTAGTACCCACCGGGGCAAGTTTGATTGCGGAATTTAGAGATGGTGTGACCCTTGTTCCATGTGGTCTTACAATCAGGCCTCTATGTTACAAAGTATTCAGTGATTAGACCACGTTTTTTTTCATATGCAAAAATACCTTCCAGAAATAATTAGTTTCAGACACAAAACAATTAGGTGGTTGAAGCCTCATAAAATGTAGTTGTTGGTTAATTGGCTCATATTCACATAAAAATATTTGTATCTACAACCTTTGCACCTGCAAAATTTCAGCTCACAAAAACGTAATACAAACAGGCAGTAAGACCCAGATTTTTCCATGGGCACCCTTTATTGTACTAAAATATATTGAACCATATGGTAATATAAATGCTATTATTCTGACCACAAATTCTTTGGTGTATGGATAATTCATACCTATACCCTAAAGCAGCACCAGCACCTTACCCTGTGTCTGTCCAAACCTTTATTCTGCAAATGGTATAATCATTTCAGTCCTTGCCAGAATGGAGGAATAAGATTATTTCCTTTTAAATTTTGTCCTTGATGTGAAAAACTCATCTTCTACGGTCCTTGAACTATATTATTCCCTTAGGAAATTCCTCATATCCTCATTAAAAGAAGTGTGCTATCCTTCTTATAGGAATATGAGTATGTTAGTCACCAGAACCATAACTAATGCAGGGCACTTGGGCCTTTGCCCTAGGGCACCAGAATTTAGAGGGTACTCATAACAGTTGAAGTCCTTCAAGAGCTTAGAAACAATCCAGTTTAGCACCTAGTTAGCAATAATAATTAGTTACAATCGGAAGTAACCAGATGTCAGGCTATTGCCTGCACCTGAGGTCAGATCTTTTCATGACTAGCAGCTGCTCTAGAACTCCAACATTTGAGGGTGAGATTTGTATTGTTTGTCCTGAACACAAAAATTGACTAAGCTTTGCAAGTAGACCATCAGTAGTACATATTCTTTGAGTTATTTTTTTTTTTTAGTTTATTGTGATGCTTTCCTTCTAAACTAGACACACTCTCCCACAAGGTTTCTCTGGTAACCAGGGTTAATTTGTGGCTACTTAATACTGTTCCTCTGTGTTATCTTAACTGACCATATAGGAATTGAATCTCTGCACTTCACTTCCTTAATATCTTCCCTTAAAGAGTTGAGGCTGACAAGCCAGGCTCATCAAAAGCTCCAAATAAAACTGACTTTAAATGCATGGTGTTATTGTGAGAATTGTGAAGCAAGTAAAACTGAGATCATCCTGTATCATCTCATTTAGAATCTACTTCATAGGGTTTTAGTGAAGGTATAAATTTATATGTAGAAATGCTTTGTAACTTTTAAAAGTACTTTGTAAAGGATGAATTATCTCTTCTGTTCTTTCTCCTCACCTTTCTCCTCCTTCATCTCCTCCTCCTTCTCTTCTTCTTCATCTTTTTCTTCCTCCTCCTCTTCCATAATAGTAGTAGTAGTAGATGATTGTAACCTAGACTAACTATGAATTAAAGTACTCAAATCTGTGTAGAATAGTGGATAGTGGATTAAGTATTGGCCTTGATGGTCAGACAACCTAAGTTGTAGCCTAGGTTGTAAGCCTTGACAGCTATATGACTTTGGAAAAGTTTGTTTTCCTGTCTGGTTTTTGGTCCCCTAATCAATAAAATAAGAAAAATAGCACTTATCTCCCAGGTCTACTATAAGGAAGGCACTTTGAAAATACTGGAAAGTATCATTATTCAAAAAGTAAAAAGACCTTAAAATCCTCAGTTCTGAAATCACAACATTCCAAAATGGCATGGTTTTCTTGCAAAATATTTGCCTTTTAAATAATGTACATTGGAGGAGTGCTCAGTCCTCACTCCTTCCCTTCCACCCAGAGCTATCATGTTGCTCTGTGACTGCTCCATAATATTACTTACAAAGCACTTGAATTGTTACTAGAAATACTATGGCGGATGTTTTCAGTGCCTATTTGATCAGGGAATCCTTGGCTCCTAGCCTCAGCCTTTGCGAGGGCTGATAACATCACATTACAGCTGTGCTGTATTGAGACCTGAGACAGCTTATCAGAAAGCCAGGCAGTGTGTGCAAGGCCTTGGTACAAAAAGAAAGGATGTTTCTAAAAAATAAACAGCACTCCCCTCCCCTCTTGCCCACAGCTGTCCCCCCAAACTTGATGAAACATTAAGCAGCCATGCTGCAGATTGCACTCTATGGCAAACATGGGTTTCTTCTTGAAATTTGGGCAACTGTCCATAGCCTCTAAGTGCAACTCCCCATTATGGGTATCCACAAAATGATGTATTTTTTAAAACCCTTTGAATATCCTAGAATACCAAGATAGACTGAGCCAGATGTAGAAGGGAACAGATGAAAGCTTAGAGCAAAGAGATGTGCCACAGCTGGTGGGGCTGAGGGGAAGGGAATTCAGAGGGGGTTACCTGAATAGCTGCTCTAAACTCTAACCAAAAGTTCTATTTACCCTTTACTAACCAGAATATATTATGTTTTTTAGAACGTTGTTCTGATGATTTGAAAGACCAAGGAATCTTCTTTTGATCTACGAAGATGCTTTAAATAGGTTGAAGTTTAGGTGAGATTACAAATCTGCTATTTTTCAGAGGAAAGGAAGAAGGACTAGAAAATGTACCTGTGTCCCATTGGGGTGAATGGGAGAAAAATCTGGTATTTTTCTTCTCTTAATTTCTAATTGTTCCCAGAAAAGGTAATGGCAGTAATCTCTGCCAAAACACTGAAAACTAAATTTGACAAAGGGAAAAAGTGTTCTAATATAGCTCAGGTTCTAAATTAGATAAGATCATGAACCCAATTCTCTATTAATTCAGATACCTCTTATTGAAAAAAAGATGAGGATTTTGATATTATCCACTCTCAATATTTCTAGTTAAGCCATTATAAAAATTAAACATATTCCTGCAAGATGGAGGTGGTGGTGGTGAGGGAACATAGGAAAGATGAAATCACTAACTAATAAGAGAGAAGCCTTACATATTCCCTTATGGTATTTAGGACAAGTCTCCTCTGGGAAAGCAATCCCAGGCTCTAATCTGCAAGCAAACTGTTAAACATAATGAGTTACTTTGGGAATAGTCATCCACCAGCTTACTTAAGTTTTCAAATACTCTTTATTTCATGGGTTGCAATGGCTATGAATTCTTCAACAAGAAGCCAACCCACCATGATGAGACCTTCCATATTTAGCTATGCTGGTCCTTCAAAAGCAGATTGAGTCTGTTTCTACAACCCTACTGGAAGACTTTTCAAATAGTAGAATCTCTGACAACTTCCATTCCCCCAGAATACCCCTCAAGAACACAGGGCTTCTTCCAAGGCATAATAAGGAATCAGATAGCATTATAATAAGGAATCAGATAGCATTATGTGTGTGTGTATACATAACACATATATATCTATATCATGGAAATTGTAAATAGGCACATACATACATTTACACATATGTGCTTATGCACACATCCACTATTTATCAATTTCTTTATCTTTCCTCATATTCTAAACATGAATATGCTAATTTACAATTTACCTGGTTTTCTGGTCATTTGAAGAGAAACTGGACAAAAAGAGGGTCACAATTTGTCTGTATACAAGGGGACCAGAATGGAGCCTGCCCTAGCTCATTTCCTGAGACAGCAATATCTCTGCTACAGATTATCCAAAATTAGGACTGTCCAACTAATCAGTGTCTTTGATGCTTGTGCATATGACTTTAGTATTATTAATTTATCCTCCCTGTCAGTTTTTTTAATCTATAAAATGAACACATGGACTAGATCCCTAAGGACCCTTCTAGCTTTTAATAAAATCCTATCAGTAGAGTGGGGGACTCTGGGATCCTTTCTAACTCTAGAGCTATGACCATATGATTTTTCTTTCAAAAGATCAGATGGAACTTAGTACTGGCAGCTAGGTGGCAAAGTGGAGAAGTCCTGAATTTGAATCTTTCCTCAGACACTTAATAGTTGCTTGATTATGGTCGAGTCACTTAACCCCTCTGATGAGGTTCCCTCACATCAAATGAGGATAATAAATAGTACTTACTTACCTTATAGGGTTGTTTCAAGGAACAAATGAGCCAACATATGCAAAGCATTTTACCAACATTAAAGCAGTACAGAAATATAAACTGTTATTACAATCATTTGTCAAAGTTTTGTGAATTCTGACCAGTTACTTTAAGAATCTTCCAGAAAATTAAGGTGTGACTCCAGTTCTTTTTAAATTCTTTTGTTCTTATCACATTATATGCAGAAAAGAATTTAACCTGTAGATGATTTTTCTTTCCTCCTTAATCATCTTCATTTCACTTTCAAGATAGAATAGCTTTCATCCAAAGCCTTTCATAATTCTTCTCCTGCCATGCTCTGTGCTACATGATAGGAAAGTACTGCGTGTAATGCCCCAGTTGCTCAACTCATTCCCCTCTAACTGAGTTTGGTGTCATAACAACTATGTGAATAATCCATGCCATTCTTCTCTGAGGGACTTAGTGACATATTTGTTCATTTCACATCACAGATAGTACAGAAAAAAAGTCTCTAACACAATGTTTGCAATACTCTGGAGTCTAATAGAACATGGAAATGGCAGTGTTTCATCAGACTAGGTGCTGTTATGTAGTATTTAGTGAGCATTATGTGTTGTTAGTGATATCTGTGCTATATTTATGGGACACAAGTGAGGCAGAATAGCCCAAAATAGAATACTGAAGAGTCTGTTCACCTTAATGGCTGATATTACAGTGTTTTGCTGAGTGATTTGTTGCACAGGAGAAATCTAACTGGTTGTACAATTTAATTCTTGAGATGAGGACAAAGAGGATGTGATCTTGGGGAGAAGACTCTTGGTGGTCAATGCATAAACTTTGAAAACTGGGACAATTTAGGGAAACAAGCAAAGGCCCAGTGAAGTAACTACTTAAGTTCTAGCCCTATTTATGTGTTTAGTAAGTGTAAAGGTGAAGGCCAGCCCACACTAATAGAGCACAGAAAGCTTGGACTTGTCCAGTGTATGAATTGGATGCCCCAGTGTAGTTCTCAACGTACTTTATTTCCTGATGACTTTATGAGGCAAAAGTACCCCTTCCATTGAGTTACAGAATCCATCCATGGTGTAAAACAGGTGTGAGTAATTCCACAGATAATTTAATTAAGTCAATCAAAGGCATAAATTAGGTATGGAAAAAGTCCTTAATAATATTAGAGAAGTAAAATGCCTCTAGCTATTGGATGAAATAAGGTGAAAATACATAAGAAGTATATTGGGATTGTTTGAAGAGAATCCATCATTCCCTGTGGAACACAGATAAAGTAAAAGTTAGTTTAAAATCTAGTGTTCCAATAGCATACTGGTTAGTGGTGCAACAATTCCAGCCAGATCCCTGAGAGGGAATCACTTGAGGTGAGTAGGAAGAGCAATCTATTTCCTCTTCTCCCCATGACTAGAGGAAAACCTTGCAAATTCAAATTGTCAGAAGATTTGGCCTTGTCATCAGTGCTATTAATGATATCCCCAGCATAGCAGTTGCTGATGACAATATTGTCATAAGAGATAGAACACAAACTAGAAACGCTATGGAATGGCATTTTAAAGGACTCTCAAGAAGAACCCAAATGTTAGAGAGCAACAAAGAACTACACCTCTGGCAAACTTCGTGAGGACCCCAACGCCAGAGAGAAGGATTTGGAGCCAACCAGGAGTTAAGTTATCCCTTTGTATCATGTGTTTTTTATACTCAAGACCATTTTCCCTTGCCTTCTGTATCTACCTGTGGGAAAATGTGTCCTAGACTTTTGGGGAATGTTTCTGTATTAACTAATCTTACTGTATCAACTTAGTAGATGCCCATTTCTAAAAGCTAATTAACTCTGGATGGATAATTCATATCAACTGATAATCAAAGGGGCCTTTATACAATGGTGTTGGAAACTTCAATCAGTGAGGATTACTCCACTAGCCAGTCACTGTCTAGGGACTCAGCCAGCTAGTGAGATTTGGGACTGGGAGAATTAGCCAAGAGTCTGTGATAAAAAAGGCATGGGCATAGTAATTGATTAACTGAAACATTTTTAGAGAGCTTATAGTTTCATCATTTGAAATTATCAATTATAGATCCTTAGACAGCAACAGTCATTTCTGTTCACTCTGACATTCTTTACATCTCTCCAAGCAAAGAGAACCATTTTACTTTTGATCACTTTACAGTTCCTGAGATCCTCTGTAAAGTAGACCCCTTCTCATAGCATCTTTTTGTTCATAAATAATGATTTTTTCTGTTTACCATTTTCAGTTGTGTTCAATGAGTGATTTTCCTTCCTTTCTTCTTTCTTTCTTTCCTTCCTTTCTTCTTTCTTTTTTCCTTCCTTCCTTCTTTGCTTCCTTCCTTCCCAATCTGATTTAAAGCAAATAAAATTATTAGTCTTTCCTCTTCATTTAACTCACAGAGTTGAAATGTAGCTGCCATTCCATAAATATTTTTACACTAATACAATATTCGAACTTCAGGTAGCAAGCATCAAAATGTAAAACACACTTATTACTACAAAACTAGATAGGAAATCTCATTGTTGTTTCCATAAGCTGGCCACATGTCAGAGGTTGGAGTATTTAAAATACCTGGTAATTAGCATAAAGTATTCTAAATCAATCATTCTTTATTGTAGATGACCTGGTGCCAGAGAAAAACAACCTTAATCTACTCATTCCCAGCACCATCACCTCACTGTCTGACATAAGAAAACAAATGGAAAGGGAAACAAAGACAGTTGCTACTACATGCATTAATATAGTGCTGTCTCCTAGAGCTGACCCCCAATTCAGGTGGGTTCTCCAGGAGTTGACTACTCTAGACAATTTGGGTATACTTTATATCTATAATTCCAAAACTATAGCTCGGGAAACCCCAACATTGCACTTTAGCCAATAGATAAAACTAGCTCAAAGCAAAGTCTTTCAGTGTGACAGCAGAATAACAACTATTGGTGTAAAACATACTGTGGGCAACAAAGTTACACAATGGATGGAGTGCTGGCCTCATCTTCATGAGTTCAAATTCGACCCTAGACACTTACTAGCTGTGTGACCCTGGGCTATTCACTTAACCCTGTTTTCCTCAGTTCTGAGCTGGAAAAGAAAATAGAAAGCCATTCCATTATCTTTGCCAAGAAAACCCCAAATGGAGGTCAGACATGACAGAAATGATGTAACAAGTAATGAATGCCCTACAAATCTGAATACATTCACCCACAAATACACACAGCAGTAATGAAATGAATGGGCACATATATAGGATATACTGGTTGGAAAGTGTAGGGAACATGTGGCCAAGCACACCTTTGACACTCCGAGGCCCTGGTGTCCTTTCTTTTTCATGGCATTCTTATGCTGCTTCCCACTGAGAACAGCATCTCTGCTATAAGGACTTAATTGGGATTCCTGAGCCTGCTCCCCTTGTTCAACATGTTCGAGCAACAGTATTAATTTTCTCTCAAATTCTTAGTTGGCTCTTCACTGCCAAGGGTTATACTTTTAAAATTCTCCAGCTGCTACTGCCTCCAGAGCTGACAAGTTTGCTTTCTAAAACTTTAGGGTTATTGCTGAATTTTGGCATTCAGTGGCAAGGTAATCTCTACTTCCATCAAGGAGAACTTCTCCCTATCTTGGGTAAAAGTATAACAAAGTGAAATCCCTTCTTTGCACATCATTAAGATACTAATAATTTCTTGTCTCTTATCTGTCATTTACTTTCTTTTATTTTCACTTAATAGTATTTTTTCCAATTACATGTAAAGATAGTTTTCGATATTCATTTTTGTAAGATTTTTAGTTCCAAAATTTCTCCCTTCCTCCCTATCCTTTCCCCTTCCAAAGACAGCAAGCAATCTGATATAGGTTATATGCATACAATCATGTTAAGTATATTTCCATATCACTCATGTTGTGAAAGAAGAATTACCAAAGGGAGAAACCATGAGAAAGAAAAAACAAAAAAAAGTGAAAATCGTGTGCTTCAATCTACATTCAGACTCCATAGTTCCTTCTCTGGATATGGCTAGCATTTTCCATCACGAGTCCCTTAGAATTGTCTTGAATCATTTTATTGCTGAGAAGAGCCAAGTCTATCATAACTGATCATCACACAGTGTTGCTGTTACTATGTACAGTGTTCTCTTGCTTTTCCTCACTTCACTCAGCATCAGTTCATGTAAGTCTTTCCAGATTTTTCTGACATCTTCCTGGTCATCATTTATCATAGAACAATACATTCACATATCACAACTTGCTTAGCTATTCCCCAGTTTATGGGCATCCCCTCAATTTCCAATTCATGGCCACCACAAAAAAAAGCTGCTATAAATATTTTTGTACATATGGATCCTTTCCCCATTTTTATGAACTCTTTAGGATACAGACCTAGTAGCAGCATTGCTGGATCAAAGGGTATGCACAGTTTTATAACCCTTTGGGCATAGGTTCAAATTGCTCTGCAGAATGGTCGGATTAGTTCACAACTCCATCAACAATGAATTAGTGTTCTAATTTTCATTTTTATTATATTAGCTCACCCTATGCATAAGCAATTGATATTGTTCCAATTGTTTAGATCAGTCTTTATTTTTGTGAAATGTGTTTTGTATTGTGTTCATATAGTTCCTGGGTTTGTCTTGGCAGGTAGACTCCCAAACATTTTATATTGGAATCTCTCTTTCTCTCTCTTGCTGCTGGGCTTTGTTGGTAATATATGGAAATACTGATATTTCATGTGGGTCTATTTTATATCCTGGAACTTTGCTAAATTTGTTAATTGTTTCAAGTAGTTTTTTGCTTGATTCTTTACGATTCTCTAAGTATGTCATATTTTCAAAGAGTGATAGTTTTCTTGCATCATTGCCTCTTCTATTTCCTTAAATTTCTGTTTCTTCTCTTACTGTTAAAACTAATATTTTTAGCATGCTATTGAATAATATTGGTGATAATGAGCATCTTTGTTTCACCCTGATCTTATTGGGAATACTTCCATCTTATTACCATTATATATAATGCTTATTTCTGGTTTTAGTTAGATACTACTTACCATTTTGAAGAAAACTGCAATTATTCCTATGCTCTCTAATGGATTGGGTGCTATATTTTGTCAAAAGTTTAATCTTCATGTATTGAGATAATCATATGATTTCTGTTGGTTTTGTTATTGATTATTCATCAACTGAATATGATAATTGGTTAAATTGATTAAAATTGATTAAAATAATTGATATGGTCAATTAATGTTGATAGTTTTCCTATTATTGAGCCAGACCTGCATTCCTGGTATAAATCCCACATGGTCATAGTATATTATCCTTGTGACAAATTGCTGTAATCTCTTTGCTAATATTTTATTTTAAAATTTTGCATCAATATTCATTAAAGAAATTGATCTATAATTTTCTTTCTCTGTTTTGGATCTTTCTGGTTTAGGTATCAACACTATATTTGTGTCATAAAAGGAATTTGGTAGAACTCCTTCTTTGCCCATTTCTCCAAATAGTTTACATAGTATTGGAACTAGCTGTTCTTTAAATGTTTGGTAGAATTCACTTATAAATTCATCTGACCCTGGAGATTTTTCCTTAGGGAGTTCATTGATGGCTTGTTCAATTTCTTTTTTTGAAATGACCTTATTTCAGTATCTTATTTCCTCTTCTGCTAATCTGGGCAATTTATATTTTTATTAATATTCATTCATTTCACTTAGATTTTCAGATTTATTAGCTTACATTTTTGTGAAATAGCTCTTAATTACCAGTCTAATTTCTTCTTCATTGGTAGTGAATTCAACCTTATCATTTTTGATACTGGTAATTTGGTTTTCTTCTATTTTTTTAAATCAAATTAACCAAAAGTTTATCCATTTTATTGTTTTTTTTATAAACCAGTTCTTAGTTTTATTTATTGGTTCAATAGTTTCTTTACTTCTAATATTATTAATCTCCCTTTTCATCTTCATAGTTTCTAATTGGTATTTAATTGGGAATTTTTAATTTGTTCTTTTTCTAGCTTTTTTAGTTGACTGCCCAATTAATTGATCTCTTCTTTCTCTATTTTATTCATGTAAGTACATAGAGATATAAAATTTCCCCTAAGAACTACTTTGGCTGAATCACATAAATTTTGGTATATTGCCTCATTATTTTCATTCTCTTGATGAAATTATTGATTGTTTTTAAGATTTGTTGTTTGACCCATTCATTCTTTAGGATTAGATTATTTAATTTCAAGTAAGTTTTAGTCTATCTTTCCACATCTCTTAATTCCACATAATTTTTACTGTGTCATGATATTTTAATTTAATATTTAATATTTTTTCTTTCTGCATTTGATTGTGAGATTTCTATGCCCTAACACATAGTCAATTTGTGGAGGTGCCATGTACTACTGAGAAAAAGGTATATTACTTTGTATCCCATTCAGTTTTCTTCAGAGGTCTACCACATCTAACTTTACTAAAATTATATTTATACCCTTGACTTTTTTCTTGTTTATTTTCTAATTAGATTTATCTAGTTCAGAGAGGGGGAGGTCAAGATCCCCCATTAGTATAGTTTTGGTATCTATTTCTTCCTATAACTCACTTAACTTCTCTTCTAAGTATTTGGGTGCTTTTTATTACTTGGTGTGTATATGTTTAGTATTGATATTAATCCATTGTCAGTGGTACTGTTTAGCAAGATGTAGGCTCCTTCTTTATCTCTTTTAATTATATCTATTTTTTGCTTTTGCTTTGACTTAGATCAGGCCTGCTATTCCTGTTTTGTTTCATTTTTTGCTTCAGCTGAAACTTAATAGATTCTGCTCCAGCCTTTTACCTTTATTCTGTGTGTATCTCTCTGCTTCAAATGTTCTGTTTTTTAATCCACTTTGCTATCTGCTTCCATTCTGTGCTAGTTAAAACCATTCACATTCACAGTTATGTTTACTGTGTATTCCCCTCCATCCTATTTTCCCTTGTTTATACTTTTCTCTCTCTTTCACAGTGCCCCTTCTCACCAGTGTTTTGCTTCTAACCCCTATCTCCCTTAATCTGCCCTCCCTTCTATCACCACCCCCCTTTTCTTTTCCCTTTTCCCTCCTACTTCTGTCCTCCGTTCTATTAGTCACCCCTTTCCTTGTCTTTCCCCTCCTATTTCCCTTTAGGGTAAGATAAATTTTTATACCCAAATGAGTGTATATTCCTTCCTTGAGGTAAATCTGATGAAAATAAAGTTTAAACAATGCTTACCCCCACCCTCCTTTATTGTAATAGGTCTTTCGCAGCTCTTCATGTGATGCGATTTACCCTATTATATCTCCCTTTCCTCTTCTTCCAGTACAATCCCCTTTTAATCCCTTATTTTTTTATATCACATCAAAGTCAACTTAAACCCATGCACTCTGTCTATGTATCTTCCTTCCAACTGCCCTAATAGAGATACGGTTCTCAAGAGTTACAAGTATTATCTTCCCATGTAGGGATGCAAATAGTTTAATCTTATTGAATAACATGTCTTTTTTTCCTTTTTTGTTTACCTTTTTATGCTCTTCTTGAGTCTTGTATTTGAATATCAGATTTTCTGTTCAGTTCTGGTCTTTTCATCAGGAAAGTTTAAAAGTCCCCTATTTCATTGAATATTCATCTTTTCCCCTGGAAGATTATGCTCAACTTTGCTGGGTAGGTGATTCTTGGTTGTAATTCAAGCTCTTTTGACTTCTGGAATGTCATATTCCAAGCCCTCTGATCCTTTAATATAAAAGTTGCTAAGTCCTATGTAGTCTTGACTGTTGTTCCTTGATATTTGAATTGTTTCTTTCCAGCTGCTTGCAGTATTTTCTTCTTGACCTGATAATTCTGGAATTTGACAATATTCCTTGGAGTTTGGGGGATATTTGTCAGGAGGTCGATCATTTCAGTGACTCTTTTACCCTCTGGTTATAGGATATTAGAATAGTTTTACTAGATAATTACTTGAAAGATACTGTTCAAGCTCTTTTTTTTATCATTGCTTTCAGGTAGTCCAATGATTCTTAAATTGTCTCTCCTGGATCTATTATCCAGGTCAGTTGTTTTTATAATGAAGTATTTTACATTTTCTTCTATTTTTCATTCTTTTGATTTTGTTCGACTGATTCTTAATGTCTCATAGAGTCATTAGCTTCCACTTGCCCAATTCTAATTTTTAAGGAATTATTTTCTTTAGTTAGTTTTTGTACCTCCTTTTCCATTTGGTCAATTATACTTTTAAAGCAGTTGTTTTCTTCAGTGGATTTTTCCCCCCATTTGGCCAATTCTATTTTTTGAGGAGTTGTTTTCTTCACTTAATTTTTGCACTTCCTTTTCTAAGCTGTTGGTTCTTTTTTCATAATTCTCCTGCATAACTCTCATTTCTTTTCCCTATTTTTCTATTACCTCTTTTAATTGATTTTAAAGTCCTTTTTGAATTCTTCTAAGAGGACTTTTTGGGCTTGAGACAAAATTCATATTCCATTTTGAAGCTTCACAAGTTGGCATTTTGACTTTGTTCTCTTCTGAGTTTGTATTTTGATCTTTTCTGTCACCATGGTAGCTTTCTATGATCAGAGACCTTTTTGGTTCTTCGCTTATTTTTAAAAATTGAGCTCTGCTGCTATGTCACAGTGGGCATTGTCCCAAGGTTCTTGTGCTAGGGTTAAGGAGCTTGGTCACTGGCTTTTTGTGCAGGAGCCTCAGGTGCTTTCTGCTTACCCACTCCTCTAGGGTGGTCCAGCCTAGTTGCACCTGTTATACTAAGGTTCCATGGCTGGCAGTTTTCCTTTTGGGTAGGGTTGGAGGCTTCACAGCTCTCCTGATCTGCCACTAGCCTGCTGATACAAGACTGAGGGGCCTTGGTTGCTGCTCTGTGCTATGGTCAAGAAGCTCCTGCCAGCTTGCCCAGACACCTTCTGTTCTGGGCTGTGCTCCCTTTTTACCCAAGTGAGATAGACGTTTCCTGAAGTCCTTCTAAATTATCTTAAACTGGGAAATTGTTTCACTCTGTCTTTTTTGTGGTTTCTGTCACTCCAGAATCTGTTTAGAGGTTTGATTTAACCTTATTTCATTGAGGAAAACTGTGGAGAGCTCCAGCAACTTGCTGGCTTCTCTCTGCCTTGTCCTTTACTTTTTATGATTACATTAACTAAGTTGGAGGGGGAGGAGTCAATAAATTAGTATCCTAAAAAATGCCCCCAACTATGTTAGTAGAAAATGATTTGAAAAGAATTTAATATTGAACATCTTACACTTTGAAAGAGAAAAATGAAAAGGTTTAAGACAGGTCCCTTACATATATATATATATATACACACACACACACACACATACATATGTACCTTAATTATATATATATATAATTATTATACACACATATATTAAAGTAATTGTATACATATAGTTGTTAGTTGGATTTAAGAATTTATGGAATTCTAATCTGAGACACTCTTTAGACATAGGTCAACCTGAACTATAGGTGAGAGAAAGTAGAAAAGAAAGTGAGAATCAGCTGCATATATAGTTTATTCATCACCCAATAGTTTTGCTATTAAAACATATTATTCTCCACATTATTTCTATCAAGATCACAGAAATAGAATTAAAAGGAACTGCTTAAAGATCATCTAGTAAAATTTTCTCTCTTTATAGATAAGAAAACTGATATCCAAAGGGGCCCAATGTCTTATCCAAAATCATTCAGGGAATAAATGGCAGAATCAGGAGTCAAACTGAGGTCCTCTAACTTCAAATCCAACCCCAATACAATAAACCCTTTATTACCCAGAGGCTAGCTTATCAGAATTCTCCATCATTTGGCATAATTCTAAATCTAGAAGTCAATGGAAGTGTTAGGGTGGAGAGAATGTTTCTGAGAGTCAGGAGAAAACTTTTGCAAAGTGAGCAACATGACTCTCGAATCATAAATTACAAATTCAGAATAAGAAGGAATTTCAGAGGTCATCTCATTTGACCCCTACATGAACAGCAAATCTTGCTGCAGTATCCCTGACAAAAGGTCATTTAGCCTTAACTCGAAAAAAAAAAAAAACCCTCTACTGATAAGAAGCTCCCTATTTCCTGTACCAATCTTATTCTGCTTTGGGATATATTTCATTATTAGGAAATGTTTTTCTTATGTATAATCAATTTTTTTCTATTGCTCTTAGTTCTACTTTGTGTGTCAAAGCAGGTAAACAACAACAACAAAATAAAAGAAACAAAACACCAACTTCTTCCCCATGATAATCCTTCCAAAACTTGAAGACAATTATATTCTCCTTAGTTGTCTCTCCTGCAAACTAAATGTCCCTAGTTGCTTGAATCCATCCTTTAAGTCATCGTTCTCAATTCTCTTCGTAACCTGGTTACTCTCCTTTGGGTCAGCTCAAGTGTGTCAATATCCTTTGTAAAACAGCATGCTCAGAGATGAGCACAATATTCCATTTGTCTCTAGACTAGGTAAGAGTACAGGAGGATTGTCATAACCCTTATTCTGGATATGAACAATGCATTCAAGTTGGGCAACTGAGAAAAGAACCACTGGAAGTATAAGGGACAAAATGCAGCGCTGACATTTCCATCCAGACTTTTGATTTCTGAACCAAGGTTCTTTAACTCCAAATTCAGTGCCTTTCTATATCAAGCTCACTTTTTGGCTAATTGTTGATAATTAACCATATAGAATTTGTGGCCCACTAAGACATTTAGATGTTTACTATTCTTAAACTGCAGACCTCCTCCATCTGGGGGTTGTGCGTTTGGTTTTTTTGAACTGGTGTCATTTTATATTTATTTCTATTCCATCTTATTTTATCTATTGTGGCTCATTGTCCTAGCTTTTCAAGATCTTTTTGGATTGTGACTCTGTCATCTGGTGTGTTAGCAATCTCTACCTACTCTATGTCTTCTGCAATACAAAAACAAAACAAAACATGATACTATGCTGTAATCCCAGTCATTGCTAAAAATGTCCAACAGAAGAAGGCAAAGGATAGATCAGCAATGGTGATTTTTTATTTTGTTTTGTTTTGTTTGTTACTAAGTGACTCCTTCTAAGTTGACGTTGACCTATTAATCTAGGTCTGGCCATTCAACTTACTGTGAATTCACCTAACTGTACAACTATCTAGTTCACATCTATGTAGAGACATCGGTCAGTTTGTAAATTGGAAAGAAAGAAGCCTCCTGATTGGATGGTGCTATCTATAAAAGACCATCTTTTTGTCACAAACATCACCAAGCACAGGAAAAGCCTCAGGGGAGATGAGACAAGGGGAAAAAAAAGAAAAACAGAGGAGAGGGGAAAGAATGCTGGACAGCAGAAAAGGGCAATTGGGATTATAAGTGACAAAAGGTCAGGCAGTGGCAGATAGCCTGATAGTGAAGAAGAGACTCAGTTATGGGAGAAGAAAGAAAATCTCAGTGCTTTGGGGAGAAGGGAAGGGCAAACAGTGGCCTGGATCTTAATACTATAGCTTTTGAAGGCACAGCATGCTTTGGGGTGGAAGTATGGTATAAGAAAATCATACTTCAAAAGACCCTAAAATACCAGTTTCTCTTGTTGGAGTCAAGTCAGTCAGTATAACTGACCATTAAAGCATCAGGTTAGGGGGATATTTACTACCTACAATTGTGCTACTCCCTGACTCAACCCACTCTAGTGGTTTTCTATGGCCTTTCAGAAAAAAAAAATAGCTCTTCTCTTCAGCTTCTAAAGCCCTACAGAACCTAGCACTAACTCAGTAGATGGCAATCCACCTTTTCACTCTATAATCCAGCCAAAGTGGCCTTTTCTCTGTTTCTCCCTCCCAACACTTCATCTCTCATCCCTTACCTTTGTACACTTTGCATACTTGAAATGCACTCCTTCCTTACTTTCACCTTATAGAGCCCCTCTGTCCCTTTAAGATTCATCCTGAGCATCATCTTCTGCATGAAGCCTCTTCTGATACCCTACCCCCAACACCTAGTGCCAGCCCACTGTACTTTGCAGTTTACTACATATTCTATATGCATATATTTCTGCTGTGTATATGTATGTATGTATGTATGTATTTATAGATTCATATTTTCCTCCCCCATCAGAATATAAGGTCATTGTGAGTAAGGATAATTTCATTCTTTAAACTTCTCTGCCCAGTGCCTGGCACAGTGCCTGCCACATGGTAGGCACTTAACAAATACTTGTTGAATAAAAATGGAAAGAATAACAACAAATTCACAAGTGAATGTGAAAAATTTATAGTGATCAAATGTGACTGAAGAGAAATCTGAAGACTCCTCCAACCAACCCCTTTTTGGAAATGGGAGGTCCACAGGTGTTACACGTTGCACGTTTGTGGATTTTTCAATGTATCAATTCGATGTACTGATTTTTTTCCTCTGCGAAAAATATTATTTATTATATGGGATGGCTCTTTGGGAAGGGTTGGGGAAGGGGTTCGGAAGATAACTATGATGATGTAAGAAATGGAAGCCATCAATAAAAGCTAATTTAAAAAGCCCCAAAACTTGTTGATTATCTATAAATATGGCAGTGAGCTAACGAATTCAGATGTGTACAGAAAAGTTTTTATTAAATTGGCCTCCCAAATGTTCCACAAAAAAGATCCTCCATCTCTTAGCTCCAGGCATTTTCTCTGGCTGCCCCAATCACGCCTGGAATGTTTACCCCCATCAATTTTGCCTACTAACTTCTCTGACTTCCTTTAAGTCCCAACTAAAATCCTGTCTTTTATAAGAAGCCATTTCTAACCCCTCTTTATTCTAGTGCCTTCCATTTGTTAATTTTTTTCTTATTTATCCTGTATGTACCCAGCTTGTATATATTTGTTTGCATGTTGTCTCCACCATTAGGTTGTAAACTCCTTGAGGGAAGGGACTGTCTTGTGTCTCTTTTTGTATCCTCTGTGCTTAGCACAGTACCTAGCACATAATAGGTAATAAATAAATGTTTATTGACAGGGGCAGCAAGGTGGCAAAATGAATGGAGCACCAGCCCTGGAGTCAGGAGGACCTAAGTCCAAATCCCACCTCGGACACTTGACGCACTTACTGTGTGACCTTGGGCAAGTCAACCCCCATTGCCTTGCCTTTCCCCCTCAAAAAAAAGGTTATTGATTATAAAAGAAAAGAAAAACCCTGTCAAATTAAAAAGCTATACAGTGTAATGTGCTAAGTAAATATACTATCCAAAATTTTTTCTTTCCAAAGAGTCATACACTATTTTAAAAGCAGAAGTTTTAATATAATTTCATATTTTATTACAGTGAATATAATATGCCATGTATGAAAATGCAAGTCAATTAGACTGCCAGTAAGACAGTTACCTTGATTAGTTTTAAATAATTGTGATGGTCTGTACTGATTTATCCTCTATATTCAGTAGGACAAGAAGATCACTAGCTAGCCTATATGGAAATTGAATCTATAATCTTGGTCTCACCAGACCATATTAAAAGACTGCAAATTCCCTGAAACAAAGTGACTATGAGGCTGTTTTATTTATAAAATATGATGAATTAGGTTAGAGCTGTGTATTTTGCAGGCACTTATAAAGAATGGAGAAAAAATGTTTGCATGTACCTTTTGAGTGATGTAAAAGCATGCATGAGCCACCTTTGTGTTATAATGGAAAAGAGATCCGATTCAGAATTAGGTGACCTGGGTTTTGCGGGCTGACCCTGACAGGAGCTAAAGCATTGTACCTTTCTGGGTCCCCTTTCCTTAATCTGCAGAATGAAAGGGTTAAGCTAGATGATCTTTGTGGTTCCTTCCAGCTCCAATATTCAAAGATTACATGGGAAGTCTCATTTCTTGCATGTAAAAATGCCTGAATTTAAGCAAGATATGAAACAGTTAAAGACAACTCCAAGCTTAGGAAAGGAGTATTTGCAACCACATGTTTTCCCAGACTTGTGACCTGCAGGCACACACCTGGTATCAGGTCAGGTTACAGCCAAGCTCCTTGGCCTACAGGTCAGGACCTGGCTGATGATAGGCCTCCAGCCCTCCCAAAGCATACCAATCACTTAAAGCAACAAGAGAATATTAGGGAATATTAGATGTCAGTCAGTCTTTCTTTTAGAATTCATTTCCCTTTAATTATTTCAAAAGAAAACACTGAACATTCAAGAGAGTCACAGCTGGCAGCAGGGGTAGAAACTAGTTTAAGGAATATATCATCCTGAAGGTTAAGTAATGGCGGCAAGAATTTGTAAATTGTCCTATGGAAGTTTGTTTGCTCCTGATTATGATGGTGCATTGAACTTGAGCAGCTCTGGATTCTATATTCCAACTCCTCCCTACTGGTGCCTCATTTGGAAACTATAAGGAAATGTCAATGATCAGTCACCATCTGGTTTCTGAACTGAGACTCCTGAAGAAAAGGTTTAGAAATTCTTCTCTGATTCATTAAAAAAAATCTCGGTACTTTTTGAAGCTAAAAAAAACAATGAAAACTTCAAAAAATTATTTACATATTTTCATATTTGTTGGACCTCTTCTGAAAGGTCTCCAAATCACTCATTGTTCTTCAGAATCCACAATATCAGTGGGTTTGGGAAAAGAAGTGATAAAAAAATCATTCATCAAAGGACATTTTACAGTTAACTCAGGTATAATGTTTCAAAAAAAGTTGATCTCAAACTTGAAACCTACTACTTGTTTCAAATGCCATGACAGTTCTTAGGACTAGGTATTAATAGAGGGTGGCAGAGTACTACACCTGGAATTAAATAAGCCTAGGCTTGAATCTCCCTTCAGACCTTTATTACTTTTCTAGCTCCAATCAACTTTTTTTTTGGCCTTTTTTTGGAGAGGGGAAGGTAGGGCAATTGGGGTTAAGTGACACGCCCAAAGTCACAGGGCTAGTTTTTGTGTTGTATCTGAGGTCGGATTTGAACTCAGGTCTTCCTGACTCCAGGGCTGGTGCTGTCTTCACTGTGCCACCTAGCCACCCCTCCAATCAACTTCTTTAAAGTTTCTGAGCCTCAATTTCTTAATCTGTAAAATAACAGTAATAATAGCACTAGGGTAGGGGAAGAGGGGAGAGAAGGGGAAAAAAAGGGAAAGAAATTTACATGATGAGTTCTTGTATATTTAAAAGGAAGAACAAGTTGTATATAATAGATTTTCAGTTTCATGTGTAACCAAATCATATTAAAAATATATGAATACTGTTATAGAAATGCTTATTTTATTCCATAAATTTATTTTTTAAAATAAATTCCATACATTAAAAACAAAAATTTAAAAAATAATGATAGCACTGATCTCACAGGGTTATTATGAAACTCAGATGAGATAGACACATGCAAACATTGAAATGATATATCACTGTCAGCTAGGATGATGATAATATTGATAATCAGTTACTACAAAGTGCAAGAACTTAATTTTTCCATCCTAGAATCATAGAGCTAAGTTTGTCAGATGGCTTAATAGTAAACCTCAGAGGAAAATATTTTTCTTTATTTGTAGATAATTACTGTTAATCTGTGTTATATATTTCACCTCAGTCTAATCTTGTGTTTTTCCTTTTGCTAGCATAGGGCTCTCCAGGAAGGAGGTGTCAAATTCCTTACTGCAAAACTTTAGTGGGCCTGAACCATATTAAAATGTAATTGGGAAATATTTAAGAAAATCAATAAAAATATAGTATAATATAAATAATGTTAATTTGTGATTTTCTAAGTCAATATGTAACCACACAGTTCTGTTGGTTTTTGATTTTGACACCACTACTCCAAAATATTGCTGATGTGTGGCCAGTATCAACCTTCAATATCATCATGCATTGTTTGTTTTTAGCAGATGGACTTACCCTTTCAAAGTTTCTCACCTCTTTGCCTGCTTCAACCTGGCAGTTGGTGGCATCATGCTCCCCAGGGTATATAATGCAAACCTATTTTCCTTAATCAGTGCTCTATTTTCTGAACCTTTCCCCACATCCAAAGATCAACATTAACTGTTCCATGTCTCCTTAGCCTGGGGTCTTTACCTTGACTTTCTAAAGTGACAGCTTACTAATCTGATAAATTAATCTTCATGAATGTTTTCTTTCTTAAAATTTAGAACTCTGATTTCATTAGAATATAAACTTCCTCATTCATAAACATCTCCCCCCACCCCCAACCCAGAGGCTACTTTTCTATGGAATGCTCCCTAGATGTTTCTTTCTGAATGAATTTGTTAGTGTGTAGTAGTGTCTTACCATATTATTCTATTTAAGTAGTGTTTATATTTTAACAAGGTCCTTCCAAAAACAGCATGATCTTGAATCTAAAGCATCATAACTTTAAACTCTACTCTAATGTAGAACTATTATAAGTCAATGGGGGAATTCCCCAGGTCAAAATATATTTTGTTTTAGGATTATTTTTTTAACAGGGAGGGATGCTTCTGCTCCCAGATTATTGTATATTTGTATATCTGACTGAAGTTTCCCTTCCCTAAGGAAGACATATTTTGATTTAAAAAATTAAGAATACAAGAAATATAAAATTCAGAAAATCAGAGTACCAGATATTTCTTACAAAATATCAGTCTTCTTCCATTCAAATTTTCTAATATGTCAGGATAACAAATGGGACTCATGATGAAAAATGTTTTGCTTTCTTAAAAATTAATACTAGAGTTTCAAATTCAACTCCATCACATTTAAAGTGAGTTTGACTTTAAATTGTTCCCAATCCTTACAATAAAAGTTATAGTTTCAGTGAACAGGCTCTTTCCATTAAAACTATAAACTTCAGTGGCATAATTAAGACTGATTTAAAATAGAATTAACTTTGACATGTGGCAGAAGAGGCTTCAGTTAACTCTTATTGCTTATTACCTGGCAACACATGATGAGTTGAAATGTGTGCTTGGAATGGAGCAGGGGAAGTAGGGGGGTGGGGTGCAATTTTCCTTAATTTTGGCTCTGTCTTCTTGCCATATCTTAACATATTGCTCTTAGATATATGGATTTTCTTTACCTCTATTTGAATTTGAATATTCCTCTATATCTAATAAATTACTATGCTATATCTGCTGTCCTCCTACTCCGTTATCTCTTGAATAATTGAATCTTAAGATTAGACAAGACCTTTAAAGTTCACCTGTGTCACCTTGGACAGGTCATTCATTGCATTTATCTGGGCCTCAGTTTCCTCATCCATAAAATTGAACAAGATGGCAGATTCTAGAGTCCTGCCACTTTTTAGATCAAGATCCTATGGCTCTTTGACTTGTTTCCTCCCCCTAAACCCCTCCCTAGTTGGATCATGCATCATCTCATCACTTGACAAGGATCAGAATTCATTCTGGGCAAAAGACTCTAGATGTTTCATCAGAAAAACATGCTAGAAATTGCCCTAAAAAAGCAGGACCTCTTCACTCATTAAAGAGATTTAATTCTTTATAGGAGGCTATTTGTCCTTTGTTCTGGAAGAGGACCATGACATCAGGAAGGTGATGTCATGACTTTCATGTGAATTGGATTTAAGTGAGGCAGGGCTGTGCAGAATCACCAGCCTCACTCTCTCCTCTGTAGTCATCTGAATCCAGTGGCAAGATATATATCAGGACAACTGGAGAGGGTGCTATTTTCAGGGGGGGACATAGGCCTTTTTAACATAAGGTCTTTACCAGGTCTCAGTGTGTCTGAGACAATGTCTATTCAGTGATTGAGGCTAAGTAAGAAATGAGGCAAAGAAGGGCCTT
This sequence comes from Gymnobelideus leadbeateri, assembly GCA_011680675.1. Lineage (NCBI taxonomy): Eukaryota > Metazoa > Chordata > Mammalia > Diprotodontia > Petauridae > Gymnobelideus > Gymnobelideus leadbeateri. The sequence goes on from WOXC01006184.1 coordinate 471,855, forward strand.
TTTTACCTAGTTAGAGAGAGAGAGAGAGAGAGAGAGAGAGAGAGAGAGAGAGAGAGAGAGAGGTTTTTTTTTTTTCTGGGAGGGGAAAAGACCCTCAGGGTTTCTGGCCAAAACAGTAAAAATTGTTCTTTCCAAGGTAGTAGTTACTTGAAAGAAGTTGTATTGCTTTGTCTTCAGTGCTCTACTTTCTAGTGAGTTCATTTTACCAAACATAACACCAGGAAATTGTGGCTAACTCCAGAAAAATAAAGCAGAAATTCTGTTTCCAGAGCAGCAATTAGCCTGCTTCTTATAATGTTAGGTAATTGCCCAGGGTATTAAGAGGGCAAGTGATTTGTCCATGGTCACACAGCTAGTATGTTTCCAGGGGCACAACTTGAACCCAGCTTGTTTTGATTGCAAGTCCATCTCCCTGTCCAGGTTATTATACTGCCTCCCATACCATTTATCTTAAGATAGGCAGAATGGATGGTTCTTGTAATTTTTGTGAGATTCTATTACTCTAAAGGAAGACTCTAAGTGGATTATCATTTAAATAGGATGATTAGATATCATCTTATGTTTTATTTTATTCATTTTTGTTTTGTTGATTCTGTGTTTTTCATATCATGTTCATTTCTGAATGTCCCCTGCTTTCCTGCCCTTCACCTACCCAGTGAGCCTTCCTTTGAACCAAAGAAAAAAGATGGACACAATAACCACATCTGATGACATAAGCAACATTATATACCCACGATCCTTCACCTCTCCAACAGAATGAAGTAAAAGGAAGGGGGCATTTCCTTATTTCTTCTCTGAGTCAAAACATGTCATTATAATTATTTAGCATTCACTTTTTTAAGTGTTCTTTTGATTTACATTTTTGTAGTTGTATATATTCTTTTCCAGATTCTAGGGGGCAGCATGTTAAAGTAGAAAGGACACTTGCTCTGAACTCTTATTGACATGGGTTCACATCCTGCTTCTGATACTTGCTATCTGTGTCACCTTTAGGCAAGTGGCTAAACCTATATAAGCCTCAATTTCCTAATTTGTACAATGAAAGGATTGAGTTAGATGTCCTCTGAGGTTCCTTTAAGCTGTAGATATAGTCCCTATGACCCATTTTTCTCTGGATCAGTTCATAAAAATCTTTTGTTTCAAAATTTTGAATTTTTAAATATTGAAATTTCAAATTTGAATTTTTCAAATTTCTCATTTTTTTTCTGACCTAGGGGATAGACATGGCCATTCATAAAATGGCAAGACAATGCTAAGCAATGGTGAACTGATTCAATGATCAGGGAGGTACCCATGATTTGTGTTTGATGGTCACCTCCCAGATCCCCGGGGCTTACCAACTGCAATGTTGTGATACCCTCTGTTACTCTGGAAATTGTCATCAACCCTGCTTATCTGACCCACCACCCCTTTCTACCTATCCTGTTGCTGCCTTCGATAAAACTCAGCTTTGCCACCTGCCATGACTTGATGACATCTGGACTTCCTGGCTTATCCATTTAGCCTCTACTCTCAGCCTTCAGGGCACTGGAAATCACTATCTGCCTTACTATTGAACCCTCCAGGTATCAGGCTTTGCTATCTTCACTGATATGATACCAAGTAAAGCATTAGGGCTTGCTATATTGCCTTGATGAGTAAAGCAGAGTACATCTATGCCTTGTCATCTACCTTGAAATTGCATACTTCTATATATGTTATCTCCCATTATGATTAGAATGTAGGTTTGTTGAGGCAATTGTTGTGAGGATCTAATGAGATTGTTGCAAAGAATCTTTAGCACAGAGCCTGGCCCACAGTAAGCAGTTTATAAATGTTCGACATTATTCTTCTGCAATCTTTAAAACACTTCTGAGCATCCTATCTTCAGTTCTTTGACAGAATTCATGTGTTCTTTCAATGATGTTGCTATTTGCTTTTCTTCTGCCAGATTTTCTTCCACATAAGTATTTTTGTGCTCTAGCTTTTCTATGTTTCTTTAAAGGTATCATCTCTCCAATGTGGATTCAAAACATTTAATCTATTAACTGTTCTTTTACAAATTCTGCATTGAGGTCAAACTTCTGACCTACACTGAATTGAATTTCTTTTGTGAATTCTGTTTCTCTCTTGCACCATTCTTGGAATTGCTCTTTGTTGCTGTGGATACTCTAGAGAATCCTCAGAACTTTATATTTCTTCAGTCCATGTTTTACTTTGTTTCATACTATAATGCTTGATATTTTACTCATTCTTCCTTCCAGTTTTAGGATTCTTTCTGCTCATTATCTTTTTGAGGGCTGGGATATTAGCTGAGGATGTTTAACCATATCTTTTACCTTTTCAATGCCATCACTTACTTTTTGATTCCTTCCCTTTGGATGGTGAGTATACCCCATGCTGAAAGGCTAGGCTATAATCATCTTCAGCTTCTTCATGTTGGAGGATATTGGGTTTACCATCCCAGACATCTGCCTTGAGTACTTTCTAGGCAAACAGGGATGATCTCATTTGGACATCAGTCTCCTTTCCTTCAGTCCTAATCCATCACACCAGTTTATCCTTTTGCTCTCCTTTCCTTCATGTGGTTAGGCAGAATCAGCCTCTGTTGCTTCTTTCAAGTTAGGGAAAGGCAGTATGGCATTTGTATAGAATGTAGCCTTGGTAGTACTCTAGTATTGGGTCATCATGCAGCATATTTTCAGCCTTTCTCCTCTCCTTTATGCTTCTGGGCAGAATCAGCACATGCCACTTCAGGAAGGATTGGGGACATACAGGTGCTTAATGTAGAGGGAATACAGAAACTTGGGTACTTACACTGTGGTTGGTCCAAATAAAACCCTGTGGATTTATTTGCATTTCTCTTACTGACAAGGGGATGGAGCAGTGAGGCTCATTAAGGAGGGCCATTGAGTAGGCACTATAATCATTAAAGTTCTCTGGTGTCAACATATAAATGCTTTACCTTTTCAGGATTCCATCTTCTATGGACTTAGCTATGCCCTATATCTGGCAGCTAGGTGGTTCAGTGGATAGAATGCACATGCAGGGCCTAGAATCAGGAATACTCATTTTCCTGAGTTGAAACTTGACCTCAGGCACTTACTAGTTGTGTGACCCTGGGCAAGTCACTTCACCCTGTTTGCCCAAGTTTCTTCTTCTGTAAAAAAAACCTGGAGAAGGAAATGGCAAACTCCTCCAGCATCTTTGCAAAGAAAACCCCACACAAGGATAACTGAATAGCAACTTCTTTCTAGCTTAATCATGATTTTCAATTAACATAGCAAATTAGTCAGGATAGTCCTATAATTCTTTTTTAAATACTCTCCTTATTCTTAGAATCATTGGACAGTATATTTAGGTCTGGAAGAGACTTAAAATCTGTCTAGTCTAATCCCTCAATTATATAAAGCAAGAACTGTGTTTCTAAGAGGTCAAGTGATTTGCCAAGGGCTATTTAAACATTAAGTGTCAGAAACAGGTTTTGAATCCAAGACTCTCAGACTCCAAATCCAGCATTATGATACTTCTCCCTATTCTATTAATTCACTTATTCAATAAATATTACTTGCACTTGCTTTGCCTTAGCTCACAGACATCATAATAATAAAACATTGCATTTATATGGTACTTTTTCATTCAAAATGTATTTCACACAGCTTTTTTTCATTTGTCTCTCCAAACTGTTTGATAAGCTATCATGGGCAATTTATATTTTTGTGATTTTATACTTTAAGAAACTCAGTCTCAGAGTAGTCAAGTGACTTGTCCAAGGCAGCATAGTGGCTATAAAAAAGTACAGGTGGCAGCATTGGAAGCCATGACTTTGAATACCAACTCAAATGTTTTTTTTTCCATTTTAGCACTCAGTCTCTGAAGTTTTCATTATTAAAATCAATCAATGTCTACTGAGTAGCCACAGGGCGATTAGCAAGTCTTCCTTCAAGATCTACCCATTGCATTGTATTTCAGAGATGTGTGCCTCAGCATTTCAGTCCTTTCTACATAGGGTGTAAAAGACAGTGACTGGGGAAATTATCAGCAGAGATTTTCTTGCTAATACTGTAAGTACAATAGGACTGCATCTCATTGGGTCTAGGAGCCCTGGGCAGCACTTCTTTTGATTGATTGGAACAAAAATGTGTCTTGAGTGGTGGGGCTAGATCCCTTGATTCTGGCAGCAGCCTGACCAAAGATTTTATTTCTCTCCTCCAAAACAGCTTCATGCTCACCTGAAATAAACTACAAATTCAATTAGAAGAAAAAAAAAACTCGTGCCCACCCATCTAAAGATTTTACACAAAGCAAACCAGATGTTTCAACTACGGAGAGAAAGCTTTGCCTAGCAGCCTATGGAATATTTTCCTTTTTGTAAGGCCAGTGACTGATGAAAAAAAATTGCAGTACCAACTCCCCACATGCAGAAATCACTTCCATTTCTCATGAGCCTATAATTAGATTTACTTCTTTAACCAGAAGAAGATTGGGTTAAAAGAGAAGGGGAAAACTCCATAATACTGGTGAAAGTTTAGGAAGGTTGAGGGGAGAGGGGTTTGAGGTTTATTTTGTTTATTTTTCCCCTTCACATAAAGCTTTCTTATTTACTGCAAGGTTGTGCAGTTTGAAAAAAAATACTAATAAAATTTATTGCTAGGGGTTGTGCAAAGATCATACCTTGGTTCTATTTTCAGCTCCGAACAGATTATAGGACAATGGAGCATAAATGGAAATTAAAACAGATTTAGAACAGACGTTAGGAAGCACTTTTTCACATCGAGGATAATAAATGTGTGCAATGGCCTATCAGGCAAGGTTGTAAAGGCAAAGACACTGGGATCATTCACGCAACAACTTGGGAAATAGAGTACTAAAACAGAATGAGCCTAGATGGGCTTAAATGGCCTCTATTTTGTTTCCTGAGCTGTCTCAAGTTTGTACGGGTTTTTTTTTATCTCTTTTTTAATTTGTATTTGTTTAACCAGGATAAAGAGATCCCCAGAGATAGAGACAGCTCAGCTAAGAAGGTAGGCCAAGCTTGCAGGATGGAAGCAATGAATTATAAAAGCTAAAAGCAAACCGTTCTCTCCAGTGCAGTTAAATCTATTAGAAATGAAGACTAAGCAAATCTGTGCATGTGCAAGTTTCCATGCCCCCCTAGATCCCATGTATGTCCTGTCATTCGTTTCCACTCACAGTATGATAGAAAATAAGGAAAAGACAAACTTCCAGAGCATTCAAAACTAAACAAGAAAAAAAAATGGCTGCAAATAATTAAGAAGCATCCTTGATTAAGCAACATGGAGGCTGTTGTAATAGAAGCAGTGTGGGACTGAGGAATCAAGACACCCATATTCCAATCTTATCTCTACCTTAAAAACTGCCAGTGTGACCTTGGGCAAATTTCATCTTTTTTTTTTCTAACCTCAATTTCCTCTTGGTTAATATGAACAGGTTGAACTATCTGTGAAATACTTTCTAGTTTCAGAAAATTGTATGATAATATGCAGCTAACCAGGAAAATAGATATAGGAGCAAGCAGTTCATATTGATGTTCTTTCGACATTGAAAAGCTAAACTCAATGACCAGGGGGTTCTACTTGATAGCTGTGAAGGGCCTATGGTCTAGCACTTTGAAGATCATTTTGAGCTTTTAGGACAAACCAGAAACAAGAACATTAAGGATATATAAGGCACTGATAGACGGATAAGACGGCAATTTGGGTGAAAGTCTGGCAGTACTTTTGCAAACCAACATCTGATTTCCTAGGGTGCAATCAGAATATCTTGCATGTCATTACAAAAACTAGAGCCAAGGTAATGCTACTGCTATTTTGTTTTTTGGAGGAAAACACATTTCCATTTTTTGTAGATGCTCTAACTAAACCTACAGTATCTCTACGTCAGTAACTAAACCATATTATTCAGATCGTCGCAATCCGCTTCAGTTGTCAATAGCATTAATTTTCTGAGCCCTGAAGTACAATTAGTGATATCACCATTTCACATGGCATATTCATAGCACTCACTGCATTTTGGGTTATTTAATGTGAGGTGCCTAGAGAGTCATTTGGATCAGTTTAGTGAGTCATTTTTAACCTTTCACACCTTCTCAGAATAACTATATGACCTCACCTTGGTTCAGAAAGTATTAGGCATTAATTTACATCTTTTTGCCCCTATTGTATTTTTATGAAAGAGAATCACATCTTAGCACTCAAATCATTAACATAAATGAAGAAGATAACAATGGATCTAGAAATATGACTGGTATCCATTGTAATCAACTCTTGAAAATGATTTGTTTTCCCCCAAAATCTGCTTTTCCCCCACTAAAGGGTGAAAATAATAATCTGAAATGTAGTTCATAGAGTACAGATCCCTTAGCATGAATCTCATTAAATATTATAGATTTTAAAGTGGATAACATATATTTACTACATGGTTGTTGTGTATGATTTGAAAACTAGTTCAGAAAGGAAAATATGAGTTAATCAACTGGTTGTTTTGTCAAGGGAGTAGCAAATAATTATGACTTATTTCCTTTTCTTTTAAATGCTTAAATTATTTATGGTATTGACCTAATGTTTTGGGTTAAGGAAAGTATAACTTATACCTTTAACAAGCTGGCTAACTAAAATGTGGTTTACATTCAAAGTCATAGGTTAGCAACCAGAATTTTCAATATGACTGCTGGTGATCAGTATGAGCTGTGCTTGCCAGAAGTGCAGATCTCTCTTCTAGTGTTCTAGCGCACGTCTCATAACACCCACAAGTAATTTTATAGTGTTCTTGTCCTTATCACCTATGTTTAATTCTATCTGAACATGACTGCATGAACAAGTCTGAAGGGTCCAAAAAAAAGGTCATACATTTTGAGTTTCATGTTTTTGTCTTAGAGAGAACTGTGATCCTACCAAATCTGAAGTTTGTTACTTCTGTTAGTGTTAAAAAAAATAAAAAGATCAAGACACTATTTTAATGTAGAAAAATATATATTTTTTTAGCATTAGCAACTGAAATGGGAAAGGAACAAATTTTGCATAAGCTTGACACAAAGCATTTTGGAACCTAGGAAATTTTTAAACCAAAAAGATATCCTTTTCACATTTTTTCTTTTAATTCCAATTACACTTCTTTCAAAATAATTTGCAGATATAAATGTGTGTTTACATGAGAGAGATATGCTTTGTGAAATGTTCAGATGTTTTATAGTATATCTTTAAGAGGGCAATCTTCTATTCAGGAGGGAAAGGAGAAAATAAATTTATTGAGTGTGAAGAGGGGGCCAGGAACTTTCCTTGATGGCCAGGCCTTTTTCATACTGTTTATCATATCACCTCCACTGATTTTACACAGTCTCTATTTCCTTTCCACAGTCACCACTGACTTGTGGGTATTACAATCCTCACTGACATCAGTGACCTGGCATCACTGATTTATTCCTTGCCATGGTTTACAGAGGAATAAACCGGTAATTAATTATATATCAGAACATGAGGATTGATCTGGCAATAACATACTGGTGAAGAATGCTCTATTTACATATGTAGGTTATTTAAAATATGTCCTGTAAAATAAATATTTAAAATGCCTTCCTTATTTAGCTTATAAACTGTTTGAACTGGGGCCGCAATGTGAAAGGCCGCTGAATGTACCCATAAGGTATTTTAGATTAATCGATGCAAGCCATACTCAGGTACTAAAAATTTCTTAAACAGTATTTCAACTGCTGAGTTACCCTGAGTACCAAATGCAATGTAAGTTTTTCCTTCTCTCTTTTTTTAAAGAAAAAGTCATCAAGAATAGCAATGAAAAAAAAAACACAAACAAAAACAAAACAGGAAGCCAACGGGTGCATTGGCCCTGTGAGGAATATTATTCTTCTGGGAATAAGAGACCTTGCACATTTTCCATTAATCAGGTCATAACAGAAAGCAACTCTGTGTATCTTAGTATCACATAGAGGGAGGGAAGGGTCAGTTGGTGCTGTTGAGTGGTTTTTTTTTTCTTTTTTGGGGGGTAGGAGGGATACAATGAGAGAAAAGGAAATTATTTTGTAACATGCTGTTCTTTTCTGTAGTTTCCCCTCACCCCACCCACTCGGAAAGATCTATACTTGGAAGGAAAAAAACGGTTTCCAAGTTTCCCATCTCAAATCAGTGCAGGGCAATGATTTCGAAATAGCTACAATGATGAGAAAACATGAGGCAAGGAGGGCAGTGTGTATATAAGGGCCAGCTCTTTTCTCGCCATAGGAGGGCCTCTTTAAACATCTGCTGGACACCAGGCCAGGGCATTCGTTTATTTTCTGGGGTCTGGAGCTTGAGTGATTCTAGGACATTCATTACTACACCTGTGAAGGAACCTCACTCAGTCTGGCCAACTGCACTTTTTAATGACAGATTGGACTCACTAACATGTCAATTAACTATCCACCAGGGGGAGCAAGTTACCAGCACAAAAAACCTTTACCGAAGACAGTCACAGAATTTCCTTGGAGCTCTCAATTTACAAAGCTGACAGCGACCCTGATTTTTATCAGTTCTACAAGATTTGAGAATCATGCACCCATTACTGATTTTGCATGCTTAACATCATTCTGGTTATATGTGTATAAACACACACATATGTCTTACTGTGGGGATTGTAAATCAGTAATTGTAATTTATAGAAATTACTTGTTTTATCAAAGGAAACAATCCAATCCCCTGACTTGCAACAGCTGTTAGACTAATTACCTATGGACAAAACTGATACATTTATCAATCTAATCAGCAGAAAGCTTATTTATAGAATCTGATAATGAAAGGGGCCTTAGAGATCAGCTAGGATGATGCCTTCATTTTACAGATAAGGAAACTGAGGCCAGGGAAGTGATTACCTCAAGGTGACACAGCTTGTCAGTCGCAGAAATGGGACTAGATTCTTAGTCTCTTCATCAGGGATTTTTGAAAACTCAAGGTCCACAATTCCCCAAGGGATCTGTGGGTAAATTTCAACTTGGTTCAGAGGTGGGGGAAAAGGGAGAAGGGAAACAAGCTTACATTTTAATTTTCATTAACCTCTAACTGAAAATTAGCATTTCCTTCAATTATGAATTAATTTAAAAAATATTCTGTGAAGGGATACATAGGCTTTACCAGTTGGTAAAAGATTTTATGACACAGAAAAAGGTTAAGATCCTATGTTCTAGATGGTCTCTAAAGTGGATACGGTGGTCTAATCCCAAAGGATGTGTGATCAGCCAATCAGAAGGTGGGAACTTGAGTCTCATCTCACCTTCTCTTTGAAAACCAACCTTGGAGCCTATATCCAATACACTCGACCTTATCTTTCTCTCTGCAAGCCCCGAACTTTCCACCTCCTGAGCTGACTCTTCAGGATGGTTATAAGCAAACCACTAAATAAATACCCTCAGCAACAGCTGTGCAGATGCCATGGGGAGGGAGGGGACTTTTCCTTCTATTTCCTTCCTTCCTACTCCCTTACATTTCATGGTTGAGCAAGGTTCTGTGCTCTGGGGCAGTGAGTGGTGAGTGAAAGCCCTTTCCCCCTACCCTCCTTATTTTAGAGTGTGACAAGAGTCCCAGGGGATGAAAGGCATGCATGGGCTGTACTTTGTATCTCAGATATTATCACAGTTTCTTCCCCACCCCCCAAACCTACTCTTCTTCCAATCTTTTCTACTTCTGTCAGTAATTACCCTCACAATCACCCAGGTTCACAACCTTCATGTCATCTTTGCTTTTTTTTTTTACTTTCCCTTAATTCACATATTCTATCAGTGGCCAAATCTTGTCATTTCTACCTCTATAATATCTCTTACATCTGCTCTTTTCTCTATACTTGAAGACTTGCAATCCTAGTTCAAGCCCTCATCATGTCCGACCTAAGCTAGTATAAAAGCCCCAACTATTACAAAATTATTCTCTTTCCATCTAGTTTCCCTTTTTCTCCAATCCATCCTCTATATAGATGCTAAAGTGATTTTCCTAAAGCTCAGATCCGGCTAGATCACTCCCATACTCAACAAACTCTGATGGTTCCCTATTTACTCTAGAACCAATTATTATTCAGTCTTTATATAAACTTCTAGAATGTCTTTTTTGTGTGAAAGTTTTATAATATAAATAAATTATTAGTAAAGTAATATATGGGCAGCTAAGTGGCACAGTAGGTAAAGTGCTGGACTTGGAATTATGAAGACTTATCTTCATGAGTTCAAATCTGTCCTTAGACACTTACTAGCTGTGTGACCCTGGGCAAGTCATTTAAGCCTGTTTGCTTTAATTCTTTATATATAAAATGATCTGGAGAAGGAAATGGCAAGCCATTCCAATATCTTTGCCAAGAAAATCCCAAATGGGGTCATAAAAGTCTGATGTGACTGAAATGACTGAACAACAACAGCAACAAACAGAATTATATACAATGTACAAATAAGTTACTATAACACACTGAAGGCATGTGCTCAAAAATGTACTGATATGGATCCTTGGTTTAAAAAATAAATGTTTGGAAAGTACAGGCCTAAATTCTCAGTCTAGTGTTCTTTTTCCTATACTACACTTGCTCTTTTAATCCAGCTGTCTCTTATTTGTCTTATACATTATGCTCTCTCTTATTCTAGCAGCGTAGGGTCTTAGGATGTAGGCCTGGAAATAAACTAGAAAATTATCTAGTTCATCTACATTTCATAGGTGAAGAAACTAAGGTCTGGAAAAGTTAAATGACTTGCCCAGGTTGCATAATAACAAAGCCAGCAAGGTACTCTGGCTACAAATCCAGTGACCCTTTCTTTCCAATATGTCATACTTCCCTGTAATACAGATAGAAGTATAATATAATATAGTCTGTTTCTTAGAGAAGCTAGTTGGGGGATGGATGGTGGTGTCTACTTCTCTTTTGTTTTTCCTATTTAAACTACCTTCCCATCCTGTACCCTAGAGTTTTTATAAAATGGGATCTATACTTAGTTTATTGATGTTCCTTTCCTCTTTGGTCAGTCTTTTCCAATTAGCCAAAGAAGGCATTGGGAAGGAAAAAAAACTGTCCAAAAAAAAAAAAGCCAGTGTTATTGATGAGTCCTGTTTGAGATGGTAGAGGCCTTCCCCGCAACACATCCAAAAAAAACAACTATAAATTTGTGTGGATGTGGAATAAAGCAAATAAGAGAAAAATATGAACATAATAAATAATGATAGAATTTTACAAATGATTCTTTAGTCCAATGAGTGAAACTCCTCTAGGGAATCCAAGTTGTAACTCTGAAGTTTAAATCTAGTCATAAACTAAATCCAGACACTTTAGCCTTTTGTTATTTCCAACAATCAGTCGAAACATTTGTTATTGCTGTTCAGTCTTTTCAGTCATGTTTGATTCTTTGTGACTCCATTTGGGGTTTTCTTGGCAAAGATACTAGAATGATTTGCTGTTTCCTTCTCCGTCTTATTTTACAAATGAGGAACTGAGGCAAACAGGGTTAAATGACTTGTCAAAGGTTACATAAGTGTCTGAAGCTGTATTTGAACTCAGGTGTTCCTAATTCCAGGCCTGGTGGCCTATCACTGCACCATGTAGCTTCCCCAATAAGCATTTATAAAGTGTCTATTATGTATTAAGCATTATATTAGGTTCTGGGGATTAAAAAAAAAAAAGACAAAATGAGAGCCCCTGTCTTTAAGGGGCAAACTTTTGGAGTAACATTGCTAAGAGTTGTACAGGACAAGCAGATATGAATGGGTTGTCATCTCTAATTTTGGGAGGAACTCATAAATCAGTGACATAATAGATGCACTTGAATATCTGAGTGCTAGGCAATACATAGCCAACTCAATTTTTCTAGAGCTGATTTTCTAATACATGTTATCATCCTGGTATCTGGCTCTTAGGTCTCCTCCTGTTACAAGGCTTTTGTTCTTCCTTTCTCTATTAGTACTTTTTTTCATAGAATAGGGTACAAAGGAAGAGATGAGGCATTACGATTGAATCATTGTATTCTTTAGTAATTTTGCTGAAAAAGTTTAAAAGCAGAAAGTTGAAACTAATGGCTAAAATAAAATATAGACTGGAAGATTTAAATGATTCATACTACCTTTCTCACCCAAAACTACAAATAATCAAGTGATGGCAGTTCTTAAGGAGGAGAAAACTTAATAAAATTACAAAGAAATGAAATCACTTTTAGCATGACTCTACAACTAGTATGTTTTCTGTGAATATGCATTATGGCATAGTGGGTAGAAGGTCATCCTCAGAGTCACTATGATCTTGATTCAAAACCCATTTTTGAACATATTGTCTGTGTGACCTTGGGCAAGTAACTTAACCTCAAGGCCACTGAGGCTACTCTCTAGGACTACACATTGCAGAATAGTTGTCAGAGAAATTTCCTCATTAGGAATTCTCATAACCTGAGGTCCATGAACTTCTTTGGCTTTAAAAAAAATTGATAGGTGCATTTTAATACTGTGCTCTTTATAGTCCTTTGTATTATGTTTTATGCATTTAAAAATGTAATTCTCAGAAGGGATTCATAGCGTTCATCAAATTGCCAAAGAAGTCAATGCCCCACATGAAATAAGGTTAAGAGCCCCTGCCCTAGACCAGTGAAATTATATGTACAGACTAACAACACTATAGGCTTAGTAATCACAACTTGCATGCTGTTAGGTGGGATTATGATCCCACACACTGTGTGTTTGCTTATTGCCTTTATTACATGCTAACTTCAAAGAAAATGACCTTGATAAGTTGTGCTCATTCATAATTTTCCAGCCAGTTAGTTTCCTGGACTTCATGATCTCTGGAAACTTGTCGTTCTGCAAGATGAAATCAACTTAGCACTGTCTACCTCTGGGTCCCCTCCATCCCTCTGATTAAAGAGGATGGAGGGTGGACCTTAGAGAAACTCACAGACCTTCTACAATTTAAGGACGACACCAGGGGATTCTAATCACTTTTCATCCACCTGCTTTCCTGGACTTCATCTCTGAAAGCTCATCCTTCTGCAAGTTTAAATTAGCTCAGAAACACATTCTTCCCCAGATCATTTCCCACACTGGCTGCTAGGTACCTTCCCCACTCCCTCCCTGATTTTCAGATTCCCTTTATGTGTTCTCTCCACCATTATTAGACTGTGAGCTCCTTGAGGATAGGAATGATTCTTCCTTTCTTTGTATCTCCAGCATTTAGCACAATGCCTGGCATATGGTAAGCATTTAATAAATGTTTACTGACTGAATAGCTCTGTTTTCTGTCCTTATTTTGCTTTGCATGTTATAGTGGATAGGATGCTGGATTTAAAGTAAGTATAAACTGATTTACTCAGTCAATAAGCACTTATTAAATAATGACTTTATATAAGCATCTTGCTAAGCACTTTGGATACAAATGTCAGCCCCTATCTGACTTCTGCCTACAGCCTACTCATCTGCAAAATGGTGATAAAAAGAATGTCTCTAATTCATACCTTATCAGGTTTTGGGGATGGCAATGAATATAAAGCCCTCATTAAGAGTTATTGTTATATTCACATGGTGTTACTGATTTTGGAATAATATACCAGAAGTTAAACTATCCTGACTAGCAAATGTTTCTTTTCTAGAGTGAATTTAGTGGTAAATGAAAAAAATTTGGAAGGGCTAAACAATGAAAACTGGTTTCATTTATAGAAAATGTTTAAGGGGAGATATCACTCTATTTGAAAGTTGTGGATCTTAGGTAATGCCAAAATACCCAGATGTTTGAATGCACCCCATGGAGCAAAGTCACATCAAAGTTGGACATTCTTTACAAAGTTATAGTGGAGATCAGAGTGTTGAATGTACAACAAGTTTAAAAAATGGGCATCTGGACATAATTGGGAGGCAGATTCTTGTATCATATATGATACCTATAGAGCCAGATTCCACATGCTGCCAGTTGATATAATAATCTACCAGACTATAAATGCCAGGAGAGCAAAGGAAGCTTTTCAGCTAAATTTTATTTCTTCCTAGAAGGATCTACAAGAGTTGTCTCTGTACAGTATGCTTGTAACAAATGTTTATTGAATTGAATTTACTTCAAACTTTTCCCATCCTCCCCTTCTTTCTCCTATTTCATATTCCCCTTTGCTCAATCACAAGGTTTATCACTCTTTTGAGAAGTACCTATGTATTTCACCTTATACTCCAGGTCTATGGCAAAGAGACTTTGAAATCTGTTCAAGTATTGATGACTTGTTTTTCCTCTAACCATTGGAGCTTCATTTTTCAAATAAGATTTTCAAAATAAATATATCCAAAGCAAACATTCTGTGGCAGTTCAAAGACCATTACTCTTCCTTTATATTTTGCTTTCTGCCTTATCTGAATTAAATGGTTCCATCAGGAAAAAGAAATGGGAGATCAGAATTTTCAAAATGAAATCTGATCCTGTGATATTTCATCTCAGACAGAAATCGGAACAATAAACATAATGAGACAAATGGTTCTCATTGGGTCTCAGTCTAATTGGGCAAAATCCAAGTGTTTGGAAATATTTAGGAGCAGTGTGTGTAGCATGATGCACTTGTTTCTACTTTTTTGACCTGGCCTGACTTTGTGTCACTTTATAATTTAAATCATTATACAAAAATAATAGCTAGCATTGATATAGCTTTTTAAGGTTTGCAAAATTCTTTCTATCTATTTTGTTTTAAAACATGTTATCATCAAAATTGACAGTGTGATTTAGGATTTTAATATTTGACCCATATTAGCAAAACTTTTTTTAAGGTTGGGGGAAAGAACTTCCTAACTCACCAGGCTGAAAATATAGCAGCTCCACTCACAGTAGCTGAGGTCCCAGTATTAATTGGCACAGGATCTTTGACCTGCCCCATTTCTGACCCAGGTTATCTCAAGCAGCATGGATAGTCCCTTCCCTGGGACTCTCCACAGTGGTATTAGATATAGTAAGGTCATTTGCTTGACTTACCCTACTGGAGCTGAGAATTCCTGTGATCAAGCAATCCACCAGCCTCAGCCTTCTAAGCAGCAGGGACTAGAAGCATGCACTACCATAGGTGACCAAAACTTAAAATTTCAAGTGAGCTATTTACTGTATATGTGCCATTAATTTTTTGGTCTCTTAATTTTTATAACCATTTCCAAGAGAGAAGAAAAAAAGTTTTTTTCTCTCTTGTCATCGTACATGCTATATAATGAGTGTAAGTTATCACCATGGTTGTTTTAAGGCACAAGCCACATTTACAAATATAAAAGTTCTTTAGAAGATGAAAACAACCTTAGGTAACCATAAGTAAAATATTATCAACATCTAACTAGAAAGGATATATATGTATGTATGAATGTATAAATAAATGTATGCATGCATACACATATGAAACTGCTCTTTAGCAGATGTTCATATACATGTATGTATATATATGTATACACATACTAATAACATCTATATCTGTTTATATATGTATAAATTATATGCCATACACACACACACACACACACACATATATATATACATACACACATACCTACATATGTGTGTATATACACACTGACAACAGACCATCCGGGCTTTGACTGCCTGGAAGGTAAGGTAGGTTAGATTTTTCCTTTCCCCCTAGGGTTTTCTGGTATCCTGGATATCTAAGCTCCCTGCAAATGACTCCATCTCCCACCATGGTGCTGGAACCAGATTAAAGTGTAATTGGGAAATATTTAACAAAATGATTGAGATGCACCATAGGTCTGTCCCATAAGGAGCCTTTAGGGAATCATAAAAGCACTTTGGACCGTTACTATCAGCATAAAACTGAATTTTATTTGCCTTCTTACTGAGCCAAGAATCCTGCATCTCTCTAAGCTTCATGTGTCTTTACTTTTGGTGGAGTTAAAAACTCCCTTCTTGGAGACAGACAGATTATATCCTCCTGGTAAAACCTATGGAGTTCTCACTTTTTACTTAGCTGCTTCTGAATTTCTCCATCATTTTCATCAAACCAATCTTGATGTTTGTGATTTTTCTGGCCCAGATGAATGAATGCAGTGCGATACACCAAATCTCTTAAAGAGGCCCACTCCTTTTTCTGCTTCATTGTTGCCCACCAAGTTAGTAATGAACTGTTCACACTCAGAGAAGTGCTCTCATCTGTTGACATTAAGTCTTCAGGTAGTTGTCTTGGGACTGTCTGTTTTGCTTTGGAGAGGATAAATCTATGATCAGTCCAGCATTCTGTGCCACATGTGATCTTTGTCACTCCCACATCCATCTAGCTCTTCTCTTTACCATGACATAGTCTATTAAATGCCAATATTTGCTTCGGGGTGCATCCACAAAGTTTTATTCCATTTAGAGAAATTTAAGACAGGCTCATGAGATACACAAGTCTTCAGTAGGAAGTGACTGTTGCTATTCCAATTCCATTCCTCCCAAGGACTTCATGTCATGTCTGATAGTCTGTGCCTCCTCTTGCATTAAAGACCCCCAGAATCACAAGCTTGTCCTCACTTAGCACATTGATGATGAGGGTCTCCTGGTGTTCATAAAATTTTTCTTTGGCCTCATCAGTAGAAGCATACACACTGATGATGGTGGTATGGTTCTTTCCTGCAAGTGGCAAGTCATACCTTTGGGGAGGCATCCAAGCTTATTGAATAAATTAGTTTTGACTGCAAACCTATGTCCTTCATTGGACTCACCATAACTGTGGCCACTCCAGAAAAAATGTGTATCGTGCTCTGACTTTGATAAGCTGACCTTCATTTTCCAGCCTTGTTTTACTCAGTGCTGCTATTTGGATGAAAAACTTGCTGGGTTCTCTTGAAACAATCCTGTTTAGTGTATTTTGTGTTATCCATAAGTGTGTGCACATTTTATGTACTGATGGTTAGTGGAATTATCTTTGCAAAAGTTTTTTGTGTGTTTTGACCACAGGGTGGGATCCCTGCATGCCATGGTAAGCAGGGACGAGTTGGGTGAAGCAGACATTTTTAGGGCACCTTTTCTAGCCCCTTCCTCATACCAGGAGGTGAGTAGCACAGTCCTTAAAAACAGGATGCTCAGATACCCAGGGAGTTGCCAAATCCCATTGCTGCTCCAGTCCAGTGAGAAGATGACCCTATGGTCTGTGCTGCCTGTGTAAGGTTGTGATGATAGCTCCCATGTCTACTCCTGCTACTTGGTCACTTACCTGTTGCCACAGGACTTTGAGGTAGATAAAAATGATAAAATGGTATGGATGATTTCTTTTGACTCATGTATAAATTGGATTTAAGTGATGCAGAATTGTGTGAAGTCTGTGGCTTCACTCTGACTTCCAGAATCATCAGAGTCCAGTGGCAAGACAAAGTCAAGATGACTAGCAATGGATCAGGGTGCAGTGGATAACTTGGGCATCTCTGCTGTCTGACCAAGCTCCAAACAGTCCACAGGGCCTGCTTTAGCCACCATCATAGCCATTGGAACAAATTGCTCTCATCTGCCCTTTCCACTGAAGGCAGTCTTTACATTTTGGGGGTAGACATCCCTCACTCACAGATGGGTTTGAGATTCCTTGGTTACCCTCAAATTGGTGTAGCTGGTCTGCCAAGATAATCTACCAGGCTATAGCTTCTTGGAGCCACAGGTGAAAGTTGGGTGAATCAGATGTACACCAAAGATGGAAAGCAGGCCTGAAAAGGGTTCAGCAGCCTTAACACCAGATGTTCTAGTCTTTCCTGAATAGCACTACACCCAAAGTATAGATACATGTATTACACACACACACACACACACACTTCTTTGAAGAAAGGAGATTTACATCAATTTGGGTATTAGAAAAATGATGAAGATCTTTGCATGGTCTTTAGCTGGTTCTAATTGGTACTTTTATCATCTTTTTACATGAAATTTGACTGAATGGGTCCTGAAGTATCTCTACATTGTAAATGAGGATGACTCAGAGAAAACACCTTTTAATACCCAAACTTCCTCTTATTAAGAGTTGTTTCATTCAAAAAAGGTTTTGCTTCATCCCCAGAAATAGTGGTGCTTCCCCCATTCCCCATCCCTTGGCCCCTAGACTGCCAGCCATACTTCCAGCTAATCCCTTGCATTCATAATTGGGCAGGGGGTGGATTCTGTGGACAATGAATATGCAATCTTTAATAACTCCTACAACAACCACTGACCAACTGCCACCAACAGGTAGTTAAGCCTCAGAGCTCTGGAAATAGGAACTTTCCCCTAGTCTTCTGTTCCTGCTTCAAGTCCAGTCCCCATAAGCATTTTCTGAGGGCATAACTCAATGAAGAAGGAGACAGTTAAACCTACCAACTTCTACCAATGGGGCTGGCAGACCTGATTAGCTTAAACAGAAAGGTACTTTGAAGGAGAGTATTAGAAAGTCACCATGGGTCATTGTAAGGTCACATGACTTTTCCCTCATCATGTAGCAACTTTTTGAAATGGCTCTTCCTGACTTCAAGTTAACACTTCAACTACTATTACCTCTAAGAAAACTAATTAATCAAAGTAAATGATTGAGTACTCTGTATATATCAAGATAATGCACAGAGTAAGCTACCCAAAGAAAATATTGTGTGTTACCTTGATAGATAAATGCCAAATATATGCATATTGTCCTGAGAAACTTAATGTGTCTTCCAGAAGTCATCACTAGATACTCAGAATAGTCTTGGGAACTGAGGATTGGAAAGACATAATGTCATCTCAAAAAATAAAAAAAATAATGTTTACTTCCAAATTTTGTTTTACCTTTGAAACTTGAAGAAATTTAAACTTAATGTTTTAAACGACCTTGAATAAATAGTTATGCAATCTAATTTGGGGAAATAGTTTGAAAATGGCATATAATTATAATATGAAATATTTAACTGATATACATGTGAGTGGTTCTATTTTTTTGTGACTGGTTGACTTTTAGAAGGGGGGAAAGTAGAATTAGGCCACAAAACTAGGCTGAAATTACACAATAGA
The DNA here is from genome assembly GCA_011680675.1 of Gymnobelideus leadbeateri. NCBI lineage: Eukaryota > Metazoa > Chordata > Mammalia > Diprotodontia > Petauridae > Gymnobelideus > Gymnobelideus leadbeateri. The sequence goes on from WOXC01006184.1 coordinate 490,797, forward strand.
GAGGCCTAACAAAAATAATAGAAATCAAGTCAAAGCTAATAGTAAAAACTGTACCCAACTCCACTGCCTATGTTTATTGGAGGACCATAGAGCAAACGTTCTGTGATGTTAAATCTGAGGGAAAATATAAGGATAAAAAATGGTGCATTATGAGTCTGTATCCAATATCCAATAAACATTTATTAAGTACCTACTATGTTCCAAGTACTGTGCTAAGCACTAAGGATACAATTAATTAAAGAGCTTTGATAGTCCCTTCCTTCAAGAAACTTACAATCTAATGGGGAAGACAATACACAAAAAGGAGATAGGAACCTGGTGGGTGAGATGGGAGACTAGGGGTCACCTGAGGTGGGGCCATCTTGTCTTATGGAGTTGAAACCAAGCAGAGCTAAAGATGCTGAGTGCAGTGAATTTCTGCCCTCTATAAAGAAAGGCGGTGGGTGGAGTTTGATATTCCACACTTCAGCCCTCTAATCAGTGGGGAGAGGAGGAGGGAAGTAGTGTTAATCAAGGCATGGGTTAAAAGGTTAGTGATGAGATTAGAGATGATGAGTTTAACCTGAGAGGGGTATCTTGTTCCCTGGAGTTGAAACCTGGCAGAGCAATAGATGCATTATATTAACTTTATCTAAATAAAGCTTGTATTTGATGTGTAAAATAATGTTGTTATATGTAAAACAAGGCCTTAATTACCTTGTCACTCTAATATATCCCCAAATTTTCTCATGGGGGCCGGGGAACGTAGAAGCAATTTTAATAAGAATAAGGAGACAAGTTAAAAAGGTACATATATGTTAATAAGAACTAAGCATTCATACTACATTTCTATCACTGAGGATGAAAAACCACCATATTCAAAAATTCAGGGAAAATCTGTATTGTACCTCCAACTGAATGCAACAAGGCTTTATTAAGAAACTCTTATTGTGTGCAAGGCACTGTCCTAAGTACATGGTATACAAAAATATATAAAACATTGAGTATTGCAAAGATAAATAAAATGGGTATACAAAGATATGTATACAAAAATATATAAAATATTTCCTACCAACGAGATGCTTACATTTCCTGGCTGTTTCCAAATCTAGACTCTGCCCTTGGAACAGTCACGGGCTCTGAAAGACGATCTTTCACCATGTCTTTCTCAGAACCAGACCCCTACGTCACTTGTTAGCCATTTCCAACTGTACGCTAGGAGCATGTATCCCTTCTCCCTACACCTCTGCCCCCATTAGAATGTGAGCTCTTTGAAGGCAAGGACTGTCTTGTTTGCTTGTACTGTATCCACAGCAATTACCACAGAGTCTGACATATAGTAAATCTTTAATAAATGCATTACCATTATCATTAAGGACAGAAGCTCTGACTTTCCCATGTATTCTAGACACTGGATGGGAATTTTGGAGCTGCTACACAAGAACTTTGAGAAGACAGTGATATTGCCTCAAATCAGAAGCTTCTGATTCAAGCCCAAGAATATCACAACTGGAAGAGACCATAGACATCAACAATGGAAGAGAAGAGGAAGAGAAGAGGAGAGATGAAATGATTTGACAGGGATAATTTAGGACTATCAAGTGACAGAGACACTTGAATTCAAATCTGCTGGTGTCAGGTCCAGTATTCCTTCCATTCTCCCTGAGAAAAAGCATGGTGTAGGGGGCAGCTAGGTGGCGCAGTGAGTAGAGCGCCGGCCCTGGAGTCAGAAGGACCTGAGTTTGGATCCGACCTCAGATACTTAACACACACAAACAAACAAACAAACAAAAAACCTAGCCGTATGACCTTTGGCAAGTTACTTAACCCCAATTGCCCTCCAAAAAGAAAAAAAGAAAAAGAAAAAGCATGGTGTAGTGGATAATGTTCTGAACTCAGAATCAGGAAAAACTGAATTAAAATTCTTCCTTATGTGATGAGTGACCCTACACAAGTCATTTAACTTCTGAATACCAGTAAATGAGTACAATGATACCATCTGCCTCACAGAGTTGTTATGACTTTCTAATGAGATTTCATACATACATATGTACATACATACTTTATCAACTTCAAAGGGATATACAAATGTTAGTTACTATTATGTGTGCTCTTTAAAATCCCAAATATCTGGCCACCATGGTAAGTGACCAAGAATGCCATGATAATAATGCTTCCTTCTACCCACAGAAAAGTTTTGTTAGTCCTTATTTCTAAACCTTTTATAATAATTAAAGGAACTAAATGGCTACAAATAAAAGGTATAAAAGTGGGGGGATCTAATGGAAATTTACTGTGTCATGACAGATATGAAAAATCCAAAGCAATATTGCAAGATCTCTAACAAAATAAAAATAAAAGTAGACTGTAACTATGCAGTTTAAGAGTAACAACTCCACATTACATACACAGAAAAATTCTAAAAAGATGATGAAATGGCATATATTTATCATTTCAAGGCCAGACTAGAAAAGTTCACAAAGGCTCATTAACCAAAATTTGGCTACCTAGTGTATTTTTAGCCACAACAGCTGATCCAACTATTCACTGGGGCATGTAACTTCTGTAATCTGTGTCAGTGAAAGGACTATATCCACACCGATGGATTTACAGAACATTTGAAATGTTGAATAAAAAGAGTTTCAAATGCCATGGAGACTGTTGATCATGAAGAAACAGAAAAGCATCATTAACTAACAGCAATTCAGAAGCTACATATAGAATATGGCTTTTAAGAAAGACTCATTTTTTCTTTCTTTCTCATACTAGGTCTCATGAACTCTGACCAATCAATTCACAAATTTGTCTCACGGTCAGGTTTTGAGAGATAGGTTGGAGTCAGGTTACACAGTGTGTTAAAAGCACTTTTTGTTGTCCTTAGGACTTTGACATCCTTGGTGCCACACTTTTCTCTTCATCCTGAGTTATATATCTTTTAAAAATCTGTGTTGATCAATGAGTTTCCTGGGTATTGATCATTTAACAATCCCTCTTTCTTCCTTATCAGAATAGAGGTGTGTGTGTGTGTGTGTGTGTGTGTGTGTGTGTGTGTGTATGAGAGAGAGAAAGAGAGAGAGAGAGAGAGAGAGAGAGAGAGAGAGAGAGAGAGAGAGAGAGAGGGAGGGAGAGAATCAACATTTTATTATTGAGAGCAATCCAGTTCATCTTGAGCCAAATTCCCCTGTAACATTTTAGGCCACTGAATCCTGCCTATATGAGTTCTGAAATCTAATTTCCAAAAATCTAGCTTGCATATCAGAGTATTATTGGCTTTCTCCCCTTATCTATTATGGAGTCAATATTCATTTCCTCTTAAAGTTCCCATTCCTCCTCCCCCCAGAAAATCACTTTTAATGGATAATCAAAACACATTCCTGTAAGTTCATGTGATTTCTCTCTCCTTTGAATGCACATGGCACACTATTTTGACCTTTTCTCATGTATTCATTATATATTTTTTTCATTATCTTTATATACACTTTATCTCCCCAAGGTTGTTTCTTTCGTTTAGCAACCGTGCCTTATTTACAGTACCCCACACATTATAGATGTTCAATGTTCATTGAATCGAAATTTTTAAGTATGAAAAACAGCATGGCATGGCGGATAGAGGCTACCTTCAAAAACAGAAAAATGGGTTCAGGTCTTGGCTGTGACATACATTGACCCTGGTTAAAGTCACTTAATCTCTCAGTGGTAGAGGAACTTCACTGAGTATCCTCAGTTCAGCCTCACTTTCTGAAATCTCCAACCCTACAAGAAACTTGAACATCCCCAGTTCTGATGAGTGAATCCTTTGTCTTATGCTACCAGGAACCTAGCATCAATGACTCTTCCTACAATCTTCTCACCTTGCCTAGGGAGAGACTCGCCTACACTTAGCACCCTGTTATGTGTTATATTTCCCATTAGAATTTAAGTTTCGTGAGGGCTAAGACTTTCTTGTTTGCTTGTATTTGTATGCCTTGTACATAGTAAACACCTAATAAATATTGTCATCTAGGCAACACCTTGAGATGATAAGTTGCAGAGAAAGCCCTGATCTGAATTGGTAGAAGGATTTTTTTTTTTCATTTGGAGTATCCTGTTCCAGTGAAATCACTGGTTCCATTGCTATCCTTATCACCATGAAAAACAGCACATAAGGAAACTTGTGCTACCTAAGAATACCATCTTCATTTAGGGGAATGTGTTATTAAGTCATCAACGAGCTCTATCCATTTCCTAATTTAATTCTTGATCATGTGTGCATCTCTTTGGCCAAGGATATTTTTTATTTGTTTTAAAGTAATCACTCATGAAAGTTCTAGTAAAAATTCATCTTTCCCCTTTTTTGGAACTCTAAGTCTGGGAAGAATATTACTTTCAACTTTCTCTCTATTTAATAACTGCCTAACCAAAGAGGGATGCTTGAATATCCCAGGGATTCAGAATTTGGACTTCTGTTTTAGGCTTTGGATCTCTATCAGTCACCTCACATTCAAATAAATTATTTGGGGGTTGAGAAATCTTTATTTTTCTTTCTAAATTTATCTCTGCACAATATTCAAGTGCAAGGTCACTGGCCACAACTTTCCCAATTTGTCCTTTTATAGCATCTTCCCCCTTCAGTTCAACCAGCTGCAGCCTCTTTGCTTTCAAGTGTTGCCATGCATCAAACATGGAATTCACTTCTGCTTAGCACATCAGTTGACTTTTTAGATTCAAATGTAATTGCTGACATATTTTAAGAAAACTTTAGGGACATATAAATGTGTAGCTGAATTTATGACAGTAGCTTTGTTTTATTCTTGAAAGTTCTTAGTACGGGCTCTGGAAAAATGTATATGTATCATCCCCTCAATCATCTAACAATGTGTCAGCAAGTTTGGTCTGCAGATAAGAGCATACAGAGTGATTCTTGTTATTTGTTTTGAAGTGTTGAAATGCCACAAGGGGGCTGTGACATAATAGAGGAAAGTAGGAGTTAAGATTCCTGTTTCTATTCCTAGATTCTCTGTTGACTCATAGCACAACAATTTTTTTTCCTTGCCTTAGTATTCTCTATTACTAAATTGGATATAATCTTGCCATCTAACTAAGTACTTTAATCTTTGCATGAAAGACTATTATAGACCAAAAATTGAGAGGGGAAACTACTGTGGAATTACTGTCCTAGCATATGGTTAGGACCTCTAGTCTCATACCCAAAATTTTAATGTCTGTTTAAACCATGGCCCCCAAACCAAGTCTTGTGTTTATTTGGGCTTGATTCAGCCTTAGGTGTTTCTCATCATTCACTCTTTGGCTCCTTCCCCCACTCAGGATTTCCCCTTGGAAATTCCCAATTTAATTCAAGTATAGGTTTCTACAGAGAAGATAGAAGGTAAAATGACTTCCAGTCCCCAACCCATGACAGTGCTCTGCCTAACAGAATATATAGATAGTTATATAAATATATAGATATAGATAGAAAGAGATAGAAGTATATTTATATGGATAGATATATGGATGGATATAAGGATATATGTATATGGAGGGAGAGAGGGAGAGAGAGAAGACAGAGAGAGAGAGAGAGAGAGAGAGAGAGAGAGAGAGAGAGAGAGAGAGAGAGAATATCATTCAATCTTTCACATTCTAGAAATTTTTTTTTAAGAATTCACACTTGAGCCTATGCATAGTCAAGACAACTATAGTTTCTTGTCCTGAATCCCTCTTTCCACACATGGAACTATAAGAGTCTCCAGATTTATAGGACTTTCCTTTGGTTGAGGTTTTGCTGAAAGAGAAGGAACTGTGGTTTTTATAATGTCAACCCCTTTATAACTCATGATAGACAGACAAGATCCCAGGTTTGCTCTTCCTGTTCCTGCAACATTCTGCTTACTCCTGGAACTCAGTGCTATCTAGGGTCTCATTCTTTTGCCTCTAGGATTCTTTGACTAGGAATTCTTGTTCCTCTTCCAATGCTTCAGCTACTGTCCTCTCTTGAGCCATGTTTTCCTCCTCTTGGCTCCTTCTCCAAGAACTCCTTCTGTAATCTGCCACTAGATTTCCATGGCTGCCATCTATGGGGCCAAGGGCTTTCCTAGGGAGGGCTGCATGAATGACCAATATCTTCCACAGGCATGTAAGTGTACTCGCTATGTGGCTTTTTAGTCAGCTCCAGTCTGTGCTTATATATCTCTCTGTTCCACTCATCTTCTCTCTTTTTAAAGTCCAGGGTTATAGATCAGGTGTGCAACCATTACCAATCCCTTCCTAATGCCTTGACTCAATCAGTCATCCTCCATGGTCACATGTACACAGAGCAAGGATCTTTTTCACATCCCATAGGGGAGATGAAGTAAGGTATCATGGGAGATCATTACACTTCACATAAGGAGATTTCCTTGAGACCAGAGCAAAGAAACTTCTTTAACTTCCTTTGCCACCTTACCTCTGATTTGACCATATTTGGCCCCCTTAGTTACGGAGTCAAGTCTGGCAGTAGAACATATTTTGTTTCAGTTGCTCATTCCACTTCACATGATCTTGGGGGCTTCTAATGGATAGAAATAGCTCCATAGCAACCCATCTATGGTGGATGACAAACTGAAGTCAGAAGGAGAAGTGGAAGAGTAGGTTCATTTGAATTTGGTATATGCTGGAATCTAAATTATAAGTACAAAAGATCCCCCTGAGGAGTTGCCATCTGTTATTCTATCATTTAAAACATCCAAGCAACTACACCAAAGCACACATTATTAGCACCCTATCAATTGCAGCAATGTATTCAGCTTATCAAGACAACCTACCCATGCTTCCATGTCAATAAAGCAATCTAGAGGGACATCGACCATTAAGGCATGGGGAGATTTTAGTCTGCTACCTCTCCATTTCTGAATCCAAAGTCACTGGCCTTGACTAGTCTTTGAATAAGCTGGTATAAGCCACTTAGATATCTGAGTTTAATGCAGAAGTTACCAAACTTGGGAAGTTTATGTCACCTTTAGTTCCTCAGAAATTTTTTCATAGCATCTCTAGGCCAAAAGGAATACCTAAAAGTTCTGTTTATTAAGTAATTAGGTTGAAAATTTGTGACTGTGAGTTTTGTCTGGCACCCAAGGTGTCACAGGGCACCCTTTGAGAGCTTCAGGGCTAACGATTTATTCTTTTAGTATGTTTATTTTAACATATCCCTGCCATTGACTAGAAACTCACTTTAGTTGACCTTCCAATTTTCTATTCCTTGGATCCCTGTCATCCAGTAAACTACTATAATTCTCAATAGTGACATGAAAGATGTAAACCACTTTCTCCTGCTACCTTGTCTGTCTGTCTTCTCGTATCCATCTCAACACTACCCTTTCTCAGTACCTGCCTATTCAACTGTACTCTTTGGAATCCCTATCAACAGTTTCTCCTATATCCTTTCTTTTATACTCCTAGTTTATTTTTAAAATTTTGTTTTCACTTAAGCAAAATTTCACTTCCACCTCATCTTTCATCTTTCTTTATTCTTTCCAATACTGGACACCTCCTCTCATTCAAGAGCCAGTTAGAGGTGTGATCATAGCTCCACATGCCCCTTAGAGACCCTTCTCTGCCCCTGCCAGTCAGCAACTTCCCCTTTGAAATTCTGACTGAGTGATTATATAACTCTTCTCTGCTAATTGTTAATGCCATCCACGAATCCACTAAAATTCTGGATAGCTTCTGCTTTTCATTTTGTATTTATTCAAATTTACCGTGAGAATTTCAACACTGCCTTGCTCATCTGTGTTCCTTTCTGAATTTCATTCTGCTCAAGCCTATGTGTTTTTTAATGATTTGTTGACTTTCCTCAGTGATTTTGGCACTTAATTTAAAGTGTTCTCTTACTTTTCTCTTATCGTTATCCATAGAAATTTCAATATTTACATTGATGACCCTTTTAACACCCTGATATACCTCCAGGGACCTCCATTTCCTACATTTTTCTGCCATTTACTGAAATGATTGTCAGTCAGTCAGTCAATCAATAACATTTATTAAGTGCCAACGGTGTGCCAGGCATCTGGTAAATACTAGAGATACAAAAAGAGGCAAAAGAGAGTTTCTACCCATAAAGTATTTACAATATAATGGATTGGACCTAACCATCCGTCCCTATTGTTCATTTTCTATGACATAGGATTTTGAAGCTCATTTCTTTGACAACAAACTCCTGCCCTACATTTTAGCAAAAAAGTACAAAGGCAGAGGAACATGACTGAAGTTGTTGTTCATCCTTCATTCTTAAAGAGAACCAATGACATCATAAGGGTGATATCTTGACTTGGATTTAAGTGAGGCAGTGTTGAACAAAGTAGTCAGCCTAACTTTCTTCTCCAGAGTCATCAAAACCCAGTGACAAGACAAAAGTCAAAATGACTGGTGATGACCCAGGAATCAGTGAGTGACCTTGACCTTTCTAAATCAGCCCAAAAATACACTTTAAAGTAGGAGTACTTAATCTGTTTTGTATTTCATGGATATCTTTAGCAAACTGATGAAGCCTATGAACTCCTCATAATAATATTTTTGAATTCATAAAATAAAATATATAGGATTACAAAAGAAACCAATTATTTGGGGATAGTTATAATAAAATAAAATAAAATAAAACACCAAGTTTATTGACATCCTGCCCCCCTCCAAAAAAAAAAAACAGGTTAAAAGTCTTTGAACTAAAGGTTTTTACCTGTATATAAGTCAGGAAAGAAGAGGAAGTAAGCTAGGTTTTTCCTGGATTCATTGCTCCTGTACATTTTTCAAAATGTTTCATCTTTTGCTAGGCTCATAATTATGTGGGAAAGTGCAAGAGTGAACAGCTTTAGGAAGCCAGCAATAACTCAGCTGTGGCTCTCTGTGGTTCCTTTCCTATTTCCACTATGCTTGTTTTGTGTAGCCTTTATGGAAGTCACTCAGGAGTTATTTGAGTATTATTTGATATCCCTGGAGTGCTGTGTATTGTTTATGGCCAGGCCATAAACCAGGGGTGGGGAACCTGTGGCCTCAAGGCCACATGTGGACCTCTAGGTCCTCAAGTATGACCCCCTGATTGAATTCATTTGGGCTACACTTGAGGACTGAGAGGTCTACATGTAGCCTCGAGGCCACAGGTTCCACTTCTCTGGCCTTGGCTGATTCAATCAATACACTGAGTCCTTCAAAAAGAGTATCTAAAAGGTGATGATAGTTCCTGTATATGTATGGCCTAAGAGCTACTTATCTCATTCTCTGTAGCTAAGTTCAATACCTTGTCACCTAAGAAGGTTGCCCAGGAGCAGGTATCTTAGATGATACCACCTCTCCTAATCCTCGTTACTCCTGAGCCTGCTTTGAACCCTCACCTTGACTTCTAGTCCCTGGATTATTCACTGTTTTCCAAGTTCATAGTTCACTTTCTTCCCTTCTTAGTTTGAAGCAATGATACCTGCTCCTCTGTCTTTGAATCCTTCACCATCTTTACCTATTATTCTACTGCAAATTCCCAATCCTGAATAACCTCCAATATATGCCTCCTCTTTTTGACTCCCAGGTGTGTAACACTGTTGGAAGAAGTTACCAAACATTGCTGAGTTCACTGGAGATTTATTCTGTTTCACTTCACTTTGGCTTTCACAACTGAATTTAAAAATTATTCTGTTTACTTCTTATTGATATTCTATTCCTTTTCTTCACAAAGATCATTCAAAATTTTAAACCATCAACTCTACCTCCAATTCTTTTCATCTTTCAGGCCATGTTATTTAAACTATTTTTATACTTAACCTTATTTTTCTGATGTGTATCATCATTGTATACAGATAATACCTCCCTCTCTTCTAATAGACTATCTGTTTCTTTAGGACAGAGACTATCATTTTTCATTTTTGTATCCTTAACGTATAGCATAATGACTACATGATAGGCACTTAATAACTATGTGTTGAAGTGAATGGAAATGTGAGTTTTCATTTCTGCTACATACCTTTCTAGCTTTATTAATAAGTAACAAGATCACTTATCATTCACATTGCTTGAACAGAAGTGATAGGACCAAATTTCTACCAAGGGGATCAGAAGCTGGTAAGATGAATCGCTCTAAAAATAGGAGCTTGGTAAATCTCTTTAAAGACAGTACTGTCCAAGTCTTTCTGAAATTTTCTGTATTCTAAAGTCAAACTCTTCTAACAAATGCTCTTTAAAGTGAGGGTAGTGCAGAGTGCCAGGGAGATGTATTTATAACAATTAAAATTTCTTAAGTATTGTTTGTCTATCGTAATTAGGAAGGATTCTGGAATCTTTTCAAAATTGTAGGATTTAGCTCTAAATGGGTTCCATGTAAGGAGATCTTATGCTCTTGGGTACAAAAGATGGTCCAGTCTTGCAATTTTAAAGACTAGGATCACCTCTGGAACGTTCCTGACCCAAGATGTATTAGGCTGCCCTCCCCCACCTTGTTTCCTAGGTTTCATTATTTTTACAAAGAAACCCAAATAGTAACTTTGCTCTTTGTGTTTTGTACCTTTCAGCATAGTATAATGTTACTAGACACTACTTATTAATTAACTGCTACACTTTATTAATTCATGGACCTTTCTCATTTCCCACAATCTAATTTTGGGGTTTCCCTATTTTTAAAATGATGTTAAGAGGATGAAATTTTGAAGCGTCTTTAAGATGAATTCATGAGATAACAATGCAGGTTCAGTATTTGAAAAAAATGTTCTTACTGTGCAATAGTCAGTACCTCAAGGGAAGTGGGAGAAATCCCACTGGTTGAATCAGATTAGTTTGGATCAAACTTTGGGGGATGGAGTATGGAACACAAGCCAAGAAGAATTGGCTTGATATAACCTAACATGATTTTTCCATCTCTAATTTCTGAATTTGTGATTCTTGTGGGAATATTTCAACCCATAAAAAGTGCCCTTTTTCTGTCCCTGGTAATGGCCTAATGAAATAAACACTCATAAATATATTAAGTTCCCAGAGATAAGATCTGAACATCAGCATCCTTTTACCTTACAGTGGATGGATGTTTTACCATCTGAGTATATTGGTCACATGACCTTTTAAAGGTTCCCTTCCCCCAACTGAAGGTCAGAACACTTGTCATTTGATTCTTTTTAATGCTCCAAAGCCTAAGTGCCTGGTAATTAAATAAATTTAAATTTTATATACTTTCTAGCACTCTGCAAAGAGAAATCTAGGTTTTATCAGCTCCCTGTGATTCTAAGCTACAGCTCAGAAAATTTGATGTAGAACAAGTTCTTCTTTTGAGGGGTGGTGATGTTTTATGTTTATAATAGCTTAACCGAGAAAATGCCATGCTACTTTCTTCATCAAAATTACCTTCAAAAAGATTCAACTAGACAAGTAACCAAAGACATTTTTTCCTTCTTCTTTCTCCTTCTTTTACTACTTTAGTCTGTTCATAAACAGTTTTAGGGCACTAGCCTATGTTCTGCTCAGCCCAGGACTTAGTGCATCTTTCTATTGAGTATACAGGAATATATTCCTTGTCTTATTTTTCAATGTTTTGGGATGAATTGTCACCATTTTATTTAATGACTTTTACACATAAAATATTCCCTAGGGTCATAAATTAAAAGGTGCTGCTGCTGTGTTTTTTTTTTAAACCTTACAGAACTTGTGTCCATTTTGACAAAAGAAAAAAAAAGAAAAAAATAGCCTTGAGATTCTCCATATGGGTCTTAGTGCTTGTGAGTTACAGTGACAAGAAGACTATCCTTACACAGCCCTGCTACACACACACACACACACACACACACGCACACACACACACACACATTCCACAACCCTGTTTCCTAGGGGAATCAGGATTTTATCCTAGGTCATCTTGGAGTTTTATTTTGTTTTTTGAGACTAGGTCTCTCTACCTCACTCAGGATATAAGTTCATTGAAAACTCATAGTCCAGATACCAATATTGATATTCTTAAATTGCTCCATTTTTCTGACCTGGGATGATGCAGAACAAGTTCTTCTTTTGAGGGGTGGTGATATTATATGTTTATAATAGCTTAACCAAGACAATGCCATGCTACCTTTGATAGGCTGGTGTCCCTCTGCCCCCTGGGGAATTACCATATTGTTTATGGACTTGTGGCAGATTATTTGTCCCTGATAGATCTTTTCCTAATGTGACTCAGAACTCAAGAAATCAAATGATCTGCCAGATTGCCACCACAACAATAAGATCTACAGAAGTGTGTCACCATGCCCAGCAGCCCTAGAGAATTTTTTATTTAGCACAAGACCTGGCATATAGTAGACATTTGATAAATGCTTGTTTCTTTCCTTCCTCCCTCCCTTCCTCCATCCATTTCTTTCCTCCCCTTTCCTTTCTTTTCCCCTTCCTTTCTTCCTTCCCTCCTTTCTCCCTTCTTCCCTCCCTCCTTCCCTCCCCTTCCTTCCTTCTTCCCTCCCTCTCCTTTCTTCCTTCATCCTTCCTTCTTCCTTCCTTCCTTCCTTTCTTCCTTCCTTCCTTCCTCTCTACCTATGACCTTCCTCATGGGATCAACATTTTTCTAAACCATTGTCTCTTTTGATCTCTCTCTCTTCACCTATGCTTGTCAATCCCATACCTTTTACCTTCATCAGAGATCATGTTCCATCTTTCCTTCTCTATCAGTGCTTCTCCTTGGACATATTATTCATGTTGTAGTCTTTGCAAAGGCAGCATAGTACAATGGATAGTGAAAACTGCCTTCATAAATAGGAAGACTGTGGTTCCCTATACTGGCTATGTGACCTTACACTACTCACTTAACCTCTTAGTGCCCCAGGCAACTCTCTAAGACTATAATTTGCAGAGCATTTGCTGATCTGAATTGCTAGAGGGAGTTTTCTCTTCTGAGGGTCCCCTATACTAACGAAATTACTAGACCAGAAGAGGGGAGGGGGGGATGATACATAAAATCTTTCTGGTATGAGAAAAATGTATTCTGTATTACTCTGCATAAGAAGTCATGGTTTGATCTTCAAAATACCCGAATCCATAGTCCATCAAAGCTTTATAATGAGGCTTCCTTAGATATACTTCCCATTATATTTTTGACATAGCTGAAGGAACTGAGAACCATAGTTTCTGACAAGAGTATATCATTCATTCAATATTGCTGATTACTGTCACCAACCTGCCAAGAACTAACTCTTAGTTGTATGCCAAAACCCATAACCTGAGAGAAAAAAGTGCAGAGAAATTTACAGTATTTCCTTTTAACTTTGCAAGTCAAAATTTCTAATATTTGTAATTTACAAGAATAAACAATGAGATAATGGTCCACATTGTTGTCTGGGACCAATCTGGATTTAAAACAGTGATCCAGATTGGTTATATATATATATATATATATATATATATATATATATATATATATATATATATATATAGACTTGAGAGCCTCATTTAGCCAGGAGTTTGTGGCACAAGCTGCTGTACTTCATGGCCTCTAAACAGGACAAAAGATTTCCTTCTCATTACTCTGTATGTGGTTTTACAAAATAGCCTTTCATCCCAGTGTGAGGTTTGGCTTTCTCCAGCCACTGTGACCACTTTTACCAGGAATCTTTATGAGAGGCTGCATCAAACACTCTATCAAATAGAAAATGTCTAGAACCTCCGCTGTCTTGGTCAGCCAATATCCCCACATTTTTGATGTGGTTTGGAATGAATTTATGCTCTTCGTTTCTTTTTCTCTACCCTCCACTGGATTTAGAAACACAAACACAACTTTTCTCAATGATTGTTCAGTTATTTACGGAGGCTGATCCTATTACAAGGGGAAAAATAATATTCTACTTTGTGCAAGTACATAAAGGCTTACTAGGTCTATGTAACTGTAGGTGAAATGGAGCAGAACTGAATGCTACAGCTACTCTGATTTGCTTAGAAAGGTGGTTGTGGTAATACTATGTCCATGATAGAAGTGGTGTTTCCTTATCTCCTCCATATAGAGGATCTGTGGTAAATTAAGGCTGACACATGTTTTGCCTTGATCTGATTTATCCAGACTTATTGAAAGGACCCTTTTTTTTAAACTTTCATATAATTCACAGAAACAAATAATAAATAAACCTTAGTGAACGGAAGAGTTAATTCTTTCTCCAAGGTATGGCACTTGCTAATAATTAGTTTCTTTCTTATTATTCTGAAAAATGTATGCCACAATTGTTAACATCACTTCTCTTCCTCTCATACTATCCTTCTATGACTTCATGCAAAGCAGGGATAGGTTGTGGAAGGAGAATAATGTGCTCCTTGCTCTGTCTCAATGAAGGGACAGAGAACTTCTGTGATAACCACTCTGCCTATTCTGCCAAAGGTCATATGTCAAGGGACATAGCCTGGGAAAAGGCAAAGGACACATGGGCAGCTTCAAGGAGAACTCAGCTCTGGGGAAGTCTTGCTTAGGCTATGATAAATTCCATAGTGGCTCCTACTATTCAGGGCCCCAAATATCTGCAACCAGAAAATCATATAAAAGGTGCTTTTTGTAGTTTCTAAGGCTAGTGACAACAGCTGAGCAGTAATCCAGCGGCAGCCAGGGAATGCAGCCAAGGACAGAGGAAGCTTTCATTGACCTGTCCTTTCTTCTTAACCCCCTTCTGCCCCAGGCCCAAGCCCCAGAGGGTACATTTCTTATAGTTTCTAAGATGGAAAAGTTGGGCTAGGGGTCCCTGTTTCTTAATTTTCCCTTATTTCAAGAAGAGAATGATTGATCCTTGATAGTTATTCAGCAAATATAAACTCTCTTATGACTAATGGTCAAATGTCTTCACACTATTTTGCTGAATATTCTTTGCATCTGCATATGTTCCACTCAGTCCTCCCTGAATAACCTAAATTTAGTACTCCTTTAAATTCTTTTTCAATAGCTTTAAAAAATATTTTACAGTCTTCACTGTCCCAACTACTGTTGGCAGAGAAATTCTTTTGTTAAGTGCAAGTTTTAAATTTTCTTTTTATCTTGTCAAATATTCACAAACTTCAGTTTTGATCATTTCTATCTACTCTTAATTAATTTATTTTTCTTAACCTCTTGAATTTATATTTTATTTCTTTTGTTGTTGTTGTTGCTAATCTGTAATCTTAAATTATTAGAGCCTAGACTCATTCGGTTTTTCTCTAGTTCCTCTGTAGGTTGTTCTTTGCCCATACATATTTAAGTAGTTTTTTGTACATTGCCCCATATCCCCATTTATGTCTTTAGTTCTCTTTCTCCCTCTTTTTTATCTCAGAACTCTTTTTTTGTCATCCTCATTCTGACAAATCTTACACAACTCAAAATACGAAGGGATTTGAAGCCTTCTAATGTCACTGGTCTTACCACCCGAACTTAGAGATCTTCATTTTGACATTCTTTTCCAAGTCATTGACTGCTAATGTAAACATGAGGCCCCTGAAAACTATTCCCCATGGTGCCCCTGCTGGCAATTTCTTTCTATCTGGAGAAGGTATTATTTACTGCTATTCACTGTTTCTTGTTTTGAGCCATGTTTTTGTCTAACAAGCTACTTTGCTCAAGATGGCCTGACTCCTTACCTCAGGCAATCAACTTTGATATAGAGCCTTATCAAATGCTTTTCTTTAATAGTGTTCATAATCCTCTGTATTTCTCCTGTCTAACATAGAAGCAGCACCTATAAGGAACTCTAGCAAGATAGTTAAGCAAGACTTTCTTCTCATAAATCTGAACTGTCTCAAAAAATAAAATTCATTATACACTTTAAGATGCTCCTTAATTGAAACTTCAACAAAAATCTAATATTTCCTTTCATGCCTTATGGAGAGCCAAGCAATTTTGATGAGAACATATGAGAAAATACTAGCAAATCTGTGTATTCGGTTGTCTGACAAACTTTTGGGCATCTTAGTCCTCTTTGATTCAGTCTTCTTAAAGACATATGTCTTTACTGGTTCAAACCAATTAATTCATTTCCTCCCTCTCCCTTAAAAAAAATCCACCATAAGACTCTTAAGAGTTTTGACACAGGATATAGCTACATTAATAACAACAACCAATTGAAAAGTAAAATTCAGTACATCAGCTTTTTACTTAGTCTGTACAACATAGACTGATGTTTTCTTTCACTCAGATAAGTGATTCAACCTATATTTGACATCTTTGAACACATCCTCTTCAAATTTTCCCAAGAATCTCTATCTATATAAAACAACATAAAGTCTTTTTATAAAGTTTTTTATTCTGATCTTCTCCCTTTAACTTCCCCAAATGTTAACTTCTCTTTTATCATTTCATCAGAAGAAAAAACAAAACAAAACTATCTCTCTTCAGGTTTAATGTTTATGTGAGCAAATCAATTGCTACTAAAAAGTCTATTCCCCTATGGCTTCATTCCTCTATTAGAATGAATGCTCTTAGAGGGGAAAGTGCTTGAAAGATAGTATGTGCTAATGAACACTTTTTCATTCATTACTTTAGTCATAGTATTACCTAAGAAAGAAGTGAGAATATGCTTTTAAAGTCCTCTTCCCTTTCTTGTGCCAGAACAGTCATAGATTATCATATATAAAAAGGAGGTGTTCCACTTCCACTCCCAACCCCCATTAATTTAACTGCATTAGACCAGACATCTTTAGTGAATAAAGGAACAATAACAAAGGAAAACTAGTTTTAAAGAAGTTCTAGACAGTTTTATTGAATCAATTAATCATAAGTATATACTAAGTGTGGACAAAGTCCTTAATTTGAAAGGAGTGAAATTCTTTGATAGCTAGATTAAATCAAATTACTCACAAGAGTGTTTTGAGATTAGTAGAAAGAATTAAACATATTTTAGCCTCTGTGTATATGTATATATACACAAAAATATGTATACATGCACATGTGTATATACATATATGTATGTATACACACAAACAAATTTGGAACTGCTTATTCTAATAGAAACATTTCAACACTTGGCCAGTCTTTGCTTTGAAAAGTAGGAAGATTTGCTTATAGTCTATAACAGTACCCCTGGAATGGCAATGACTTATGTAGCATTCATATTAGGATCTAAGAGACAAACAAAGCACTAACTGGACACGCCAGGGATAGGTAGCTTCAAGTCCCCACAACCTTTAGAATCTTTCAGAGAACTACACCTAAGGGTAGGGTAGTTTCTTGCAGTTGCCATAAAGGAAGAAAAGGATTTCCAGTAACTACAAGCTATATTTCCCCCATTTCTCTCATGAGCTCTTTAAGATTGAGTCCACTTTTTTTTTTTTGCCTTTTTGGAGGGCAATTGGGGTTAAGTAACTTGCCCAAGGTCACATGGCTAGGTTTTTGTTTGTGTGTGCGTTAAGTGTCTGAGGTCGGATCTGAACTCAGGTCCTTCTGACTCCAGGGCTGACGCTCTACTCACTGCGCCACCTAGCCGCCCCAATTGAGTCCACTTTCACCGTGAAGCTTGTGTGAATTGTGGGACATAATACCCCAGGCCCTTAAACCCCAATGGTCATAGTAGTAATCTTATAATAATTCTCTGGGAATGAAGACTGCCAATGAAAGGAAGAGTTGGGGATATAGCCCAAATGAGATTGCTAGATATACTAACTTGTTGTGTTGGTTAATACTGGACCTCATGGTTCTACACCAAATGGGGTAGAGTTTCAAGGTCTTTAGAGTACTGCCAGTTCCCAAGAGTCCAACACTGACATGACCAGGGAAAACTCTTATTTATAGCAGAAGCAAAGCATAGCTGAACTTTAGTAGCAGCATGGACAGAAGAAACCTCTTCTTAATAGTGATGTTCCTCCGACACAAAATTGGACAACTGCTTCCCTCTGCACTCAATTCCTTCCTTCATCTTCCATTTCTTTTCTGGTGCCAACCTTGACATTTTGCATTTCCAATCTTGCTATTTTGAATTTCTCTCTAGGGAAATCATGCCCCCCTAATTTATTCCACCCTTTATTAATAATGTTACTTATTTGTTATAATAATATTATTATGATATGACATACAATATGACAGTATGATATTACAGAACCATTCTTGTGGGCAGGAAGATGCAGTTTCAATTCCGCCTCTGATACATTTTGGGATAAACATTGACAAAATAGAGTATATGGAGAGAAGTATGAACAGGATACTGAGTGTAGCAGAAGTTATGGCATTTTGCAGGCAGCTAAGTGGCACAGTGAGTAGAGCACTGGCCCTGGAGTCAGAAGGACCTGAGTTCAGTTCCAGCCTCAGACACTTAACACACACACAAACCAAAAAAAAAAAAAAACAAAAAAAAAACCAAACACCTAGCCATGTGACCTTGGGCAAGTTACTTAACCCCAATTGCCCTCCAAAAAAAAAAAAAAAGCAAAAAAAAAAAAAGAAATTATGGCATTTGAAAATAATTTCATGATATTGAGCATGCTAGAATTTTGGATAGGTGTACTTTTTATACAAAATACTGTTGTTGTTGTTTGTTTCAGTTAAAGCTTTAAGTGAGTGCAATTAATGCAAAGGCTCTCTGTGTCTCTGTCTCTGTCTCTTTGTATCTCTCTGTGTGTCTCTGTCTTTCTCTCCCTGTGTGTCTCTCTGTCTCTGTCTCTCTGTGTCTCTGTGTCTGTCTCTCTTTCTCTGTCTGTCTGTCTCTCTCTTTCTCTCTCTCTCTCTCTCTCTCTCACACACACACACACACACACACACACACACACACACGAACACACACAAATAAAAAGCACCCATCTTAAAAACCTGGACCTTGAAAAACAGAGCATGTATTTATTCATGTCACATCATTATTTCCTCTTTTCTCCAGAATCCTCCCCATGTGATAAAATGTTTGCTTTAAACTCAAAACTAAAATCATCCTTGGATCTTTAACATTAAAAACAACTTTTTTATAGCTTTAATTTTCATTTATGTATTATCAGGTCAGAGAGTTCCAAGGAAAAGCCTTGTGACTATTAAAATGAAATGAATGACGCATCATTTCCTAGATATTATATATAGGACTTTCAGTACATAATGAACAGTTAGGATCAAATAATAGATTTCAAGTATATTCTATCTAGGGTTGCCAGGCTTTTAAAATGTGTTCCACAGCACAGATAATACTGACTGATGATATTGTGACGACAGATCAAGACAGAAAAGCATTTTTTCATGATTGTGATGTGTGAACCTCAGAAGATCTGGTTTCTAAGTTGGGGCACACTGCCAAGTATTTGAATTCTTATTTAAAGTATCCAGATGTCTTGTGTCGGTAAAAACTAAGATTTGGGAAGCTATTTATTTGTTAGTTTATATCTCTACAAGAGAACATTGCCTTCTTTATTCTGATTCAAGTCACTTTCAACATCTGATATACATACCATATCCTCAGACACCTATTTTATCTCTTAATGTCCTGTGTTGAACTTTTCTTGGCAGGCCTTGGACTAGAACCTAATTTCCAAAGAATAGCAACTTAAAAAAAAGAAAGAAAAAAGGAAAGGAAAAAAAAGGGATATTTTATTTTATTTTAAAAAATAAGGGTTCCAAAGTGATTTCTTTAGTGAGAGTAGAAAGAAGTGGATTTCACACACTTTTTTAATCCTTCAAAATAGGCCTTCTTATTCTTCATCCACAGTGTTCTATTTCCCCATTCTGTGCTTAGCTGTCCCCAGTGCCTGGAATGCTCTCCCTCTTTATGTCAGGGTCTTAAAATTGTGTGGTATCTTCTCTTTGTGACCCCATTTGGGGTTTTCTTGGAAAAGATACTGGAGTGGTTTGCTGTTTCCTTCTCCAACTCATTTCATAGATAAGGAAACTGAGGCAGAGTTAAATGACTTGTCCAGGGTCACCCAGTTAGTAAGTGTCTGAGGCTGGATTTGAACTCAGGAAGATAAGTCTTTCTGACTCTAGGTCTGGCACTCTATCTGCTGCACCATCTAGCTACCCTCAACCTCCTTGTGAGCAAAGATTGTTTCATTTTGTTTTTTCTTTGTATCCCTAGCACCTAGCATAGTATCTGTTTATAATCCACACTGTCTAAAAGATAGGCTCTGTATCTACTAAGTATGGCACAATACCTCTTTTTTTTTTGAAATATTAATTATACACAATTAAATTAATTATATATAAATTAATCCATGATCTCCTCTGTATAGTTATGTCCAGAGTCACAAGAGTCAATAAGGGCACAGGTATGGTATGTATGTAGGTGTGTGTGTGTGTGTGTGTGTGTGTGTGTGTGTGTGTGTGTGTTTTAAGGCAAGAGAGAGAAGAAATTTGCTGCCATTGCTTCCCTTCACAGTTCTTTTCTGACTTGTGTATTCTGTATTGCAACTCCTCCCAGGCTGCAGCTTCCAGTGTTCTCTTTCCATGACATTCCCCTCCTTGGAGCTACAAATCCTTTCCCCAGGCACTGTCAGCTCATACAGGAGCAAGGTTGGAGTTCCAGGGGGATAAGTTCTCCCCTATCCCAGCATGAATGCATCAATGATTTGTGGGATGTATACTAAAAGACTTCTTTATCCCAATTACTTTTGACCCATGTAATAACTAATAGATGATATTAATATAGCTCTTACTATGTATCAGGCACTGTGCTGAGTGCTTTACAATTATTATCTCATTTGATCCCAAAAACAACCCTGAAAGATATTTACTATCATTATCCCAATTTTGCAGATGAGGTTAAGTGATTTGTTGAGGATCACCCAGCTAGTAAGTGTCTGAGGCTGGATTTGAACCCTGACTCCAGGCATAGCACTCTATCTACTCTGTTACCTACCTCCTGATGAAATAATTAAAAGGTTTGGCTCTGAGTATTTCCATTGCCAGAGCAGATTGCAACCCATCAAGTACTATTTTTGTTCAGGTATTTTTGAGACAGCTGAGGTATAGTACAAAGAACCCTAGGTTCCAGTGATAACTATGCCACTTATTACATCAGTGAGAACAGTCAAGGCATCAACCTCTTGGAGCCTCAGTTTCCTCATCTTTAAAACAGGAATCATAATACTTAACTCATAGAATTATTGTGAGGGAAATGATGTGAAAATCATAAAACCATAAATATGTGAGCTATTTTGTTTTTAGCTAAGTGC
Organism: Gymnobelideus leadbeateri; assembly: GCA_011680675.1. Lineage (NCBI taxonomy): Eukaryota > Metazoa > Chordata > Mammalia > Diprotodontia > Petauridae > Gymnobelideus > Gymnobelideus leadbeateri. The sequence goes on from WOXC01006184.1 coordinate 511,809, forward strand.
TACTGGAGGCCTCCCTCTTGTTCTTACCTGCACACACTATTCAGGCTATCTTTCAAAGACAACTTAACTGACTCACCATTTGTTTCTCCACTGCCCTATAATTCAATATGATGTTCCCCACCAAATTAGCTTCTCTGCACTAATTCAGAAAACAATAGTATCTGTATAACTGTGGCAATATTTCTGGTCTAACTGGAATTCCTGAAATGGACAATTAATGGACCTTCAGTAGTGAGGATGTTCATAGTATTGAAATATTTTTACTCTAATGTTGCGATGGAATCAGCTCCATGCAGATAATAAACTGATTAAATGAGGTACAAATTTTACTTTGCCTGAATTTCATGAACTATAATTTGGTGACAGTGTAAGTGATGGATTTGAGATCAAGATGGAAAGGAGATCATAGGTCATCTAGTCTAACAACTTTATTTTAAATATGGAGACACTGAAGTCCCATGCCTTAGAATATTATAAATTGGATTTTTGTTTGTTCATTTAAATAACTCATTATTTTCATTCAGAAATATACTCAATTTTAAATCACAAGTAAAATTGGCAGCTCAGTTTGAATATTCATTACAAATGTCAGGCCCATGTTAAGTTGTATTGATGACTTTTGTTTTTGACACCACAGTCATTTCCCAATATATTGCCCCACTTAAGCAATCCTTTATAACAAAGAAAAAATAGTAAAACAAGCCAGTTGAAATACTGAAACTGATAAATGGTAAAGACTAGTCAAACTGTACCTCACATACATTCCCCCAGCTACTATTCTCACTATGTCTAAGCTTTTAAAATCAGTTTAGAGATCAATCTACTCATTAATACTCATGAGCTTCTAAATCCCTCCTAATTTCTTCCTCAAAAAATAATGCTATTTTACTATCAGTCACATGTCATTACATTTTAGTGGGAAAATCAATAATCTGCTTTTAAATAACAAGAAACAAAACTCAGGCCTCACATGCATTTATAATCTGTTTCTCAAACTTAATTTCACACTGCATGGAGGGGAGCAAAGACATAAGTCTATGGACTTGTTTCCTTGAGGCATTCTTGGCTCCATGTTGTATATGCAAAGGGCCAGAAAATGTGTAAAAACTGGCCAGGGGGACAAATGCTAGCACTTAGGTCTTTTCCAACATCTTTCCATGTGTCTTCAATGTTTTTTTTTTTTTAATGTAACTTGTATTACCCACATTTTTCCAATTTAGCAAGTATTGTCTCTCACTTCTACCACCACTATTGCACCCTTTTAAAAGAGAAAAAGAAAAGTCTTGTAACAAATATGCATCATCAAGAAAAACAAATTTCCCTTATTGGTCAAAATTTTTCCTCTATTTCCCTAAAAACAGGGACTGATCAGTGAAACACAGTAGTTAGAATAAATTAACCTGGTAGACTACTGTTTGATACAACGACTACAATAATGTAAGGACAAACAACTTCAAAGGACTTAGAAATTCTGATTGATGCAATGACCATCCATAATTTCAGAGGACTTCTGATGAAGTAACTTGAGTTTATGGCTTTATCAAACACTAAACTATTAAATTAAATTGTTCTATTTTTAAGCAGTATCAAATTATTTTTGTGGGCAGCTAGGTGGTGTAGTGAATAGAATGTCAAGGCTGGAAGCAGGAATAATATAGTTTCAAATCTAACTTCAGATACTTGCTAGCTATGTGACCCTAGACAAGTCACTTCACCCTGTTTGCCTCAGTTTTCTCACCTGTAAAATGATCTGGGGAAGGAAATGGCAAACCACTCTACTATCTTTGCCAATAAAACCCCAAATAGGGTCATGAAGAGTTGAACATGACTGAAAAATGACTGAACAACAATAAAATTATTTTGATGATTGCTGCTTTGTAATATAATTTGGAATATGATACTGCTTGTCTTCTTGCTTTTTTTCATTATTTCCCTTGACATGGACTATTTTTCCTCTCAATATGAATTTATCATTTTTCTGGCTCCATAAAATATTCTTAGTAGTTTAACTTAAATGGTGTTGGGTAAGTAAATTAATTTGTGTAACACTGTCATTTTGTTAAATTGATTTGGCCTACCCATGAACAAAACTCTCCAATTATTTAGGTCTATATTTCCATGAAAGGTATTTCGTAGCTGTATTCATATATTTCCTGTGTGTGTTTTGGTAGGTAGACTCCTAAGTATGATATACATTCTGTAGTTATTTTAAATGAAAGTTCTTTTCAATTTATTCCTGCTGTGTTTTGTTCTATTATACAGAAATGTGATAGTTCATGTAGATTTGTTTTGTATATAACTTTGCTAATGTTATTATTTAAATAAATTTTCTTATTTTCTCATGGAGTAATTAATTTGTCTGGTCCAGTCTAATTTTCAAGAAGTCTGTCATTTGGGTCAGATTTTAGGCTTCCTCTTCTAAGACATTAATTCACTTTCCAAATCTCTCCTCCAAAGCTCTCGGTCCTTTCCTTGTCCTATTTTTAAAATTATTGCTACATTTCTAGGAATTCTAAATGATATAGTGGTTAAGCTCAGTTTTTCTCTGAGACTTTGTATTTGCCTTGGATTTGTTGTTTTCTGGATCTGTGCTTTAGGCATCTCTATATTATAGGCAAATAGGACTCCAGTCAACAGTCTATAAATTTAGGTTCAGTGTTGGAATTAAATGAGACATTCATACATACACCTTTAAATGTGATACAATCAAATCCTATGAAGAGTTTTGTTGTCTTTTAGGGAAAAATTTACTTGCCCACTTTGTAGGGTGAGGGGAAATCTTAGTGGATATTATATAGGTCCTATCATACCCTGGTACCATAATAGCCCTTTATCTTTTTATTTGTTTACAAATTTATTACATAGATGGTGACTTTGTCTTTGGGCCAGACCCTATATACTTCTCATGGGTCTCTAGTGGCCTTATATAGTCTTGGCTTGTTTTATCTGAACTTCTGCCACTAAATTCTTTGGGTATTGAGTGCTTTATTCTTTAAGGATCATAGGGACAGCTCAGGACAGGTAGAAGCAAATTTTCAAGGGGCCTTATGCTGTCTGATCAGGTGACAGTTGATCACTAACTCCACTATCTCCAAGGAGTTAGAGGCTCAGCTCTAGACTTGATCCTAGCAGAGCTCCAAGAGATAGTGACTAGCCCCAGATCCATCAGCTAGCTGGATGTCTCAGTAGATTCAGAGTGGCAGCACCACCTGCATAGCCCTATTCTGAGCCCAAGGAGATCAATTTAAGATCTACTCTAGGGTCAAACCGACACCACTGCAGTTCTGTTTGGAGTCCAGGGACTGAGTTGATAGTCCCGGCCCATTCCTATTCTATTGTTTCTTCTTTGGTCATTTGCCTATTGGTCAAATTTGTGATCTTGAGCTGGAAAAATGACCTACTAATCTCCTTAGTTCTCCCAATCACTACTTGATCTGACCATCTCCTTGTATCTTTTTTTTCAAATAGTTTTGAGTGGTGTTCAGTGCTGCTGTCTTCCTACTCCTCCATCACTTTTGGTGGCTTATGCAAAGTATCTCATTTTAGAAACAATTGCCCTAGAAGGTAGGTGATCCAGGTTCCATAATAGTTCTTTGTCATTTGTGTCCTTTTTTTTTACTTTAATTACTCATTTGTCCGAACTTCCTGAATTGGTTCTCTGAGTTAGGGCTAGGCACTATGAACTCTGGAGGGAATGCTGGGTTCTTACATAGTCCTGATATAATATATAGCTAGAGTCCTCTTGCTATTTTCTCTGGGCATTATTATATTCTTTAAGGATCTCAGAGGTGACTAAGTCTAGGGAACTGCAAGCTTTCAATGGTCTATAAGCAGTATTTCCTATAACTTGGTGTTTTTACTGCCCTGCTAGTCAGAACTTGGCTGGCTTCAGGACCGAGTTTGCACTTGCATAGCACAGCTACAGACTGACATTTTGTCATAGTTGCTGTCCTCAGCCATTATAGATTAAATGTAAGATTCTGCATGTTCAATGTGATAGATCTGAATATCTCCCCTAACCACCCACCTACCCCCACCACAGTTTCTAGTCCATACTCGACTTATTCCCCCTTTAGTTAAATCAGAGATCTTCTCTGAGGTCAGATAGAGCTAAAGATCTAGCCCTGGTCTGGTCTGTGCTTTTGGTTTAAATCTAGGAGTGTGCTGGAGACAATTCCAACTAAATCATTAAAACCATTGCTAAGTTTTCATTGTGAGAATTTATACCTTCAAAATAGATAAACACAAATTAGGGTTTTATTGTTTTTATTACTGTCTAGACTTAAGAAAGTAATGGATAAAATATTAACATTGCAGATTAAAATTAAAAGTGTGCCATAGGTACATTTTCTATTTTTATTTTTGGAGAGTAAGCTGTTAAATATCAACCAGAACTTTCCTGGCTAAATTAGACAGGGCTGGAGAGTCAGAACTACAGGTTCCCATCTACTCTGTATCTGTGAGATGAATCCACAATTTTGGAATGAAAAAATGAATCACTGTTTTCTCTTTGGATTTCCCAATCATTAGCCTATCTGGTACTTTTCCTTTATCTTTATTGGAGTAGATTGTGGAGAATCCAAGGCTGTCTTGCTCCATCCTACTCTGAAATTTTTCTATTAGTTTTCTCTATGTCTCTGTGGCACATGTTCCACAGTGGTATTTGATGACTGTCCTTAGGGCTATCCATAGATACTGCTTCTTCCTTTTATGGTATTTACTATGATACCAACTGTAAAACAAATTGTGATCAAGTACAGAAACATTTAAATATCCTCAGTCAAATGTTATGGAATCATTCATGATTGTTATAACAGATACTAATTTTGAAAAATTATAACCTATTTTGGTATAGTTGACCTATGAGCTAGATTCATGACATTAATAGACTAAAAAATCCCATTTCAGACTTAATTAATTCCTTAATTCCTCATTTTAAAAATTTTACCTGGGTTTAGGAATTAAATAATTTCTTATGATTAACTTGAATTGATCTGGCATTCATCAGTCTGTGTCTTGGAGCTGAGGATATTGTTGACAAAGCAATATGAAGCTTTTGCATATACTGGTGAGATCTGTTTCTAAATTTTTGTGATCTAGGACTGACACATATGAAAAGCATTGATAGCTACATTCAATTTTATGCATATTCCTGATGGTTTATTAATCAGCACTGACTCCACCAAAGCACTTTGTGCAGGGGTAGTATTGATATATCCATTTTGTTCTTATATATCTTGCATTCTTATGGTACCAGATCATTAAAGGATACCACTCAGTGAATGGTCCTCCATCTCATGCTGATACTCACAATAATTTTAAGTAGTGCCAATTTTCAACCCTATCGATTTCTTGGGTTAATAGGAGCATTAACATATTGTAAGCTGGGATGCTAACTTATAGTGGTATCTCCAGATCCCTACTGGCCAACTCTTCAAGGGTCTTCCTATATGTTTAGAGGTACTATAGAAATCTCAAGGAGGCAGTTACATGGTGTAGTGGATACAGTGCCAGGCCTAAAGTCAGAAAGGCTCTTCTCGTTTTCAAATCTAGCCTCAGATACTTACTAGCTGTGTGCCCCCTGGGGAAGTCACTTAACCCTGTTTGCCTCAGTTCTTCTTCTATAAAATGATCTGGAGAATGAAATGGCAAGCCATTTCAGTATATTTGCCAAGAAAACCCCAAATGGGGTCAAGAAGAGTTGGACACAACTGAAATGATGGAATAACAACAAGCAGTCTCACAGTACATAAGATCCCTACTAAATATCATCCTACCTGGAATTCCCTTACTTTGTCATTGTTTCCTCATCACAAGAGGGACAACAGATTGAACTTTGAGGATTAATAATGGTGTTGTTATTACTATGAAGTGAAAGAACATTAATGTTTGGGGTACATAAAACTGTATCTATGCATATATATGTATGTATGTATGTATGTATGTGTGTGTACATACACACACAAATTAACAAAAATTAAACAAAACACTAGCTACACTTAAATTATTATTTTGAAATCACCTGGTTGAATTTGGTCAAACAATAGACAGTGATTAGTTGCTTTGAAAATAATCTTGTTAAAAAAAAACTCAGCCCCGCTGATCCCACACTCACAATGAACACATACCCATTTCTATATGTGGACATAGTCAAAGTGTACATTAGAATGTGAAGGAACTGTTTTTAATGACTTGTGGTTAGATGATACTATATTATGGTGAGCTGATCTGATATGAAGATTAAAATTATTTGCTTTGGGTAGCAGAAGAAAGATGATCTCCCTAAAGCACACCAATACCTGTATCACCCCTCACCCCCATTCAATAAACTCTAGTGGCTCCCTATTACCTCCAGGACTAAATATAAAATATTCTGCTTGGTCTTTAAAGTCATTCATAGTGTTCTGGGAAGGTTCTCCTCTTATATTATTCAATATTATTATTATTACCAATATTCATATTATTTAATCTATATTGAGGAGAAAATCCAAAGCTACACATTCTCCTCATAGGTTATGTGAGGGAAAGTGTAGAACCAGTTTCTAGGAACCAAGATGGTAGAGTAAGCAGTAAGTCTCCATAACTCTCCCATATTCACCTCCAAATAACCATAAATAGCACCCCCAAAACAAATCCCGAAACATCAGAACCAGCAAAAAAGAGGGAGTGAAACAATCTTTGAGCACAAGAAACTTGAAATATCGACAACAAAGGTCAGTCTCACTCAGGTAAAAGGGGAGCATAGTCCAAGACAGGAAATAGCCCAGCAAGCCATCAGTAAACCCCACCTCAGCAAATCATCAGTAGATCTGGAGCCCCAGTACACTGTGGTGGGCAAATGCTAACACCAGGATCTCCCATGTGAGGTCAGATCTCCAGGTGCTTCAGTGTGGCCCCAAGCAAACATGCAACTTCCAGCAACCAGACCAAAACAGGCTTCAGTTTATCCCTGGAGAAATCCAGAGACAACCTACCTGCTTCAGTACAGGACCCATATCATCACCAGGTAAGCTGCCAGATTCCTATAGTCTCCAACAGTGTCAGTCACCCCCAACTTCACCCCTTCTACAAAGCATCAGATACAGGGGTCCCTTATCAGACACAAGGGCCTCAGGTCAACATCAATGCAGCACCAAGTAAATAGCCAGGGTCTGCAGCCCTTGGTACAAGGAGCCAGAGATGCCCCTTCCACATCAGGAGCAGAACTCAAATTTAAAAGAAAGGAAAAAGGCAAAAAAAAATGAGCATAAAATAATGAAAAAAGAATATGACTATATGACTATAGAAAGTTATGGTGACAGGGATGATTGAGATACAAACACATAAGAAGACAACATAAGTAGACAACATAAGAAGACAACACAAACACATAAGAAGTCTAAACTCCTAGGGGTAAAACCCCAAAGGAAAATTGGAAGTAGTCTCAAACCCAGAAAGAACTCATGAGAGAGCCCAAAAAGGTGCTTAAAAATAACACAGGAAAGGTAGAAGGAAAATTGGGAAAAGAAATGAGAGTGATATGATAAGAGAATTATGAAAAAAGAGTCAATAGCTTGGAAAAAGAAAACAACTGCTTAAAAAGTAGAATTGGCCACATGGAAAAGGAGATCCAAAAACCCTAAAAGAAAACAATTCCTTAAAATAGAATGAAACAGAAAATAAAGTATAGAAGCTAACTGAGGAAAACAAACCCTTTGAAGTTAGAATTCGGCAAGTTGAAGCTAACACTTCCGTAACACATAAAGAATCAATAAAAATTTTCACAAGACTGAAAAAATAGGAGAAAATGTAAAATACCTCATAGAAAAACAACTGATCTGAAAAATAGATCCAGAAAAGACAATATCAGAATCACTGCACTACCTGAAAGCCATAATCAAAAGGAGGACCTGGACAGCATCTATCAAAAACTATCAAGGAAAGCTTCTCTGATATCCTGGAACCAGAGGGCAAAATAGACATTGAAAGAATCCACCAATTACCTCAAGAAAGTGATCCCAAAATAAAAACACCAAGGAACATAATAGTCAAATTTCAGAACTATCAGGTGAAAGAAAAACACTGCAAGTGACTAGAAAAAAGATATCAGAAAGCCACAACCAGGATTATATAGGATTTAGCAGCTGCAACCTTAAAAGATTGGAGGTTGTGGAACATGATATTCCAGAAGGCAAAGGAGCTAGGACTACAACCAAGAATCATCAAGGGGAATATATCAAGGGAAAAAATGAGCATTCAGTGAAATACAAGTATTTCAAGTTTCCATGAGGAGAAAACCAGAACTAAATCAAACATTTTTCTTCCAATATCAAGACCCAACAGAAGAAGAAATACATAAAAAGGGAAAAGAAAACATAAGGGATTCAATAAAGCTGAGATGTTTACACTCCTACAGGTGAAGATAATACTCATAATTCTTAAAAATTATACTACTAATAGTACAGCTAGAAGGAATATACATAGACAGAAGGTACAGGTATAAAGTGAATTTGAGAGAATGGCATAAAAAATATTAAGGGATAAGAAAGAGGAGTACACTGGGTGCAGAAAGAAGGGAGTGGTAGAATGGGGACAAATGACTTCACATGAAGAGGCATGAGAAACCTAGTATAGTGGAGGGAAACATGGGAGGATGGGTGATGAGTATCATTTGAACTTGACTCTCATCAGTATTGGCTCAAAGAGAGAATAATATAGGCACTCATTTGAATATAGAAATCTATCTTACCCAACAGGGAAGTGGGAGGAGAATTTAAGTAAAGGGGGTTAGGGGAACTGAAAGAAAGGACAGATCAGGGGAGATGGCAGACAGAAGCAAAACTGGTGAGGAGGGATAGGGTGAAAGGAGAGAGAGAGGACAAACAGAAGGAAAAATAGGATAGAGGGAAATACAGTTAGTAATCATAACTATGAATGTGAAATGGGATGGGCTCTCCCACTAAAACCGAAGTGGATAGCAGAGTGGATTAAAAATCAGAATCCTACAATAAGTCATTTAAAAGAAACACATTTGAATGAGAGAGACACATACAGAGTAAAGGTAAGGGGCTGGAGCAGAATATATTGTGCATCAATTGAAGTAAAAAAGGAGGGGTAATGATCCTGATATCAGACAAAGTAAAAGCAAAAACAGACCTATTTAAAAGAGATAAGGAAGGAAACTGCATCTTGCTAAAAGGTACCATTGCCAATGAAGCAACATCAATGCTAAACATAAGTGCAGCAAGTAGTATAGCATCCAGATTCTTTTTTTTTTTTTAACTTTTTTTTTTTTTAAAGCAATTGGGGTTAAGTAACTTGCTCAAGGTTACACGGCTAGTCATTTGATTTATGCGTGGGTGCTCATTTTCTGAGGCCGGATCTGATCTCGGGTCATCCAAACTCCAAGGCCGGCGCTCTTACTCACTGGGCCACCTAGCCGCCCCTTTAGGGCAATTGGGGTTAAGTAACTTGCCCAAGGTTACACGGCTAGGTTTTTGTTTGTGCGGATTAGGTGTCGGAGGCAGGCTCCGAACTCAGGTCCTTCTGATTCCAGGGCCGGCGCTCTATTCACTGCGCCACCTAGCCGCCCCGAGCATCCAGATTCTTAAAGGAGAAGTTAAGTGAACTATAGGCATTATGCAATGTAAAACAGATCATTTTGGTTGTATTAAATTTGAAAGCTTTTGTACAAACAAAACCAATTCAGCCAAGGTTAGAAGGAAAACAGAAAGCTGGGAAAGAATTGTTATAGCAAGTACCTCTGATAAAATGCCTCATTTCTCAAATTTAAAGAGAACTGAGTCATTTATAGGAACACAAACCATTCCACAATTGATAAGTGGTCAAAGGAGGCAGTTTTCAGATGATGAATTAAAGCTATCTATAGGCATATGAAGAAGTGCTCTAAATCATTTAATTAGAGTAATGAAAATGAAAACAACTCTGTGGTTCTACCTCACATTTATCAGATTGACTAATATGATAAAAAAGGAAAATGATCAATGTTCAAGAGGACGTGGGAAAATTGGGACATTGATGCATTGCTGATGTACTAGTGAACTGATCCAATCATTCTAGAGAACAATTTGGAACTGTGCCTAAAGGGCAATGAAACTGTTTATAGCCTTTGATCCAGCAATACCCCTAGTAGGCCTATATTCCAAAGAGATCATAGAAAAGGGAAAGGACCTACAAGTGCAGAAGTACTTATAGCAGCCCTTTTCATGGTGGCAAAATATTAGAAATTGAGGGAATGCCCATCAATTGTGAAATGGTTGAACAAGCTGTAGTATATGAATGTAATTGAATTCTATCATGTAATAAGAAATGATTAATAGGCAGATTTCAGAAAAACCTGGAAAAACTTATATGAACTGATGCAAAGTAAAATGAGCAGAATCAGGAAAACATTGTATTCAGTATTAGCAACTTTGTGTGATGATCAAATATGAACGACTCAGCTCTTCTCAGCAACACTGCTCCCAGACCCATTCATCATATTTCCCTCAGAAGCAGCAGGTGTGTCTATGCACTCAACCACAATCACAACCATCTAGTCTCAGATAGGACCACAATACTCAACCACACCAGGTGGCTTGGATCCCCAAGCAGGGTGTGAACCCCAAAACGACAGAAGGAACTTTCCTTAAGTAGGCACCTGAGCAGTAATAGTAAAGAATTGACCTAGAGTAAACTTATGGTGTAGAGAGGCTTATTATAATATCATTATCATACATATTGCTCCAAATGTGACTGGACCCCTCTCCTATTACCTAATCCTTTAACAAACCCCTCCTGTCTTTTTAATATTTACAATTTCTGTTATATAATTGCGCCTTTACCCTATAAAAATCCATCTTGCTTTCTTTGAATTTTCTGGTGCCTCTTGGAACTTAAGCCCTCTTCATGACAGGTGTCAATCTCAATAAATGCCTATACTTGAATGAGAGGTGGTCTTACTTTAAATTCTTTGAAACAGTTCCATCACAACACATCATGAAACTGTAACACCTCCACCTAATGAGTTCTCTGGCTTCCTTCAAGACTCAACTCAAGATCCACATTCTGCAAGAGGTCTTTCCTGGTCTCTCCCTACTGCAAGTGTCTTCCTTTTGAGCTGACCTCCCATTTAAAACTATCTCTATCTTGTAGGTACAGAGTTGCTTGCCTATGGTCTACTTTAGAATGTGAACCTTTGAGGGAAGAGACCATGTATTTGACTTTCTTTTTATCCCCAGAACTTAGCAAGCTTCCTGGTACATAGTAGCACTTAATTAATGTTTGTTGATTAATTGGCTGCCTAATATAGTGAACAGAGCATAGGCATCAGAGTGAGGAAGATCTGGATTTAACACCTGCTTCTGATATACAGTGGCTTTGTGGCTTTGGGCAAGATGCTCAGTTTATCGATAACTCTAAAACTAGTCACAGACAGTAGAACTTCATAGGTGGAGGGGTTTACACATTAGGAACTCCCTACATTTAAATAACAGTTCAAGACCATCCCTTTAATACCACCCAGACCCCCCAAAGGAACAGAAAGACATTGTATTTATTTACTCTGTATTCTACTGTACCTAATATTTGCTGTGCTGAACACAGTGTTCTTTCAATATATATTTCTTGGTTGATTGCAATCAATCAGTAGATCTAATATAGGCACTTTTAATCATGTATAAAGTATTCCCAGCAAAAAAATAGAAAAATAAATAAAATCACCATTATCAACTCAAAACAATTCTAACATATGCATCTTTTATTCACTTCACATTCTTTGTTGATCTTTTCTAAGACTGTCTCTTTGTTTCTTTCCCTTTAATGTATAAAATCTCAAGACTTTTGAAGATATTTTGCTGCCATCTAGTATCTGTCAAAAAAAATCCACAGTTTGAAGAATGCAATATAACTAACATATTGCTGAGATAGCAACTCTGGCCCACTCTACATACACCCCCTTTGTGTCTCCAAGCAGTGTACATTCTTAAAGTGATAATGGAACTAAATTTGGAGAGAACAGGCCCTTAAGTTTCAATTTATTTGTTTCACAATCAGAGACTCAAACTGAAGGGAAAATTATGCTGTAGTTTGATAAATAAAGCACCATACATTCAAAAACAAAATGCAAAATGAAAACTTTGAGAACTTCAAATAATCAGGGAGCTTAGATTAATTCCATCAGTGGTGGAGATTTTTTTTTTTTTGTTGTTGTGGATTTGCTGTAGAATTTAGTATGAAAGCACTCTAACTAGTGACTGATTATATCAGTGTCTCTATTTCCTCTTAGAACACACATCTGTTGTTGTAGGGGGTTTGGGGAGAGGAGGGTGTGGTTGTGGTTATTATGGAAATACGGTAAAACCAAACATTTTAAAGATGAGAAGAAACCCACAAACAGTTGGCTTGCAAATGTTGTAATGCTTTCCACACCCTAGCAAAAAAAGAAAAAAAAAGAAAAAGAAAAAGGAAAAAACAACAACCAAGCAGCAGCAACAGCATTCCTGGTGGCCTGTGCTTTATCTATACTGAACACTGGGCTGCTCTTGTTAGTTAAGTGACTGGAGACTTGTTTTCTCATTTTCCTTCTTTCTTTCTTTCTTTTTTTTAATTGTTGTTACTCTGTTTTGCCTGAAAGCTGCAGTATCTCACTGTTCATTATTCCCAGTTCAGTCAAACCCTGTCCAAAATTAACCCATTGCCTTCTGGAGCTGCTGCCTGATTGTATTTCTACTCAAGGGCATGGGGTAAAAGACCAAGCTTGTGACTCTTCACTGAATACCATATAAATATATAAATGTGCATATATATATATATATATACATATACAAAATTCTATGTTACATATATGCATATAATTCATGTATTCATATATATGCTTTTAATTGTAAAACTCTGGTAACTAACTCAATACTGATTTGACCACATTGAACTTCTTAAATATTCAAATAATTCTGATTTGTCAGAAGGAAGAATTTCTAACTTATAGCAGAATTTCTTTAAACCTATAACTGCATGGTGAATAAATTCATGACTCACAAGAACCCTGCCTAACTCAACTATAGACAGGATCTTGCAGGAATTATAGGCTGTGAGTATGACAACTTCAGGTCCCAAGTTTTCTCTCTGTTTTAATGGCAGCATTTAAAGTACCCTTCTGAGACTCCAAACACAAAGACGGGAAATAAAGTCAGTAAGGACCTTTGGAACTAGATTCTCAGATCAGCATCAAGTTCCTCAGTATTCAACTTGAATTAAGTGCCATCATCAATAAAACTATAGAAATGGGAAGGTTGCTGTTATAAATTAATGATTATTTGCTGTGAGAGTTAGTGTGGCTGTTTGTACCACATTTTATTGTGATGCTTCTTTCTTATTCTGTGCAACAGTAATTGGGTCTTAAACATGATAAAGTATCTTAAAGGCTGGGTTAGTAGCTGAATAGTCTGCAGCAGGTTTTTAACTCTAAAGAAGGTTAATCAAAGCTAATGAATCTGTTTTATCCTTTGCCACTGAGTTTATCAAAAATGTGCCACCAGGTGAAAGAACTAAAATCCCGGATGGTTCATTTGTGATCATAAATACATTTTGACATAATAATTTTGCTGGAATCTTTGGTTTTCAGAGCATATTTTAGCTATCACCTGCTATATTATGCCTGCTCTAGCATAAAAATAAAAATGTGTCTTATGAAAATGTAGGAAAACTCTAGTCATAGGCCATATAGGTTCTGGTACTACCATATCAAGAGACTGTTTGCCTTCAGAAGTTCAGAATGGCTCTGGTCTTTATGAAGGAATATGAGGAGCTCTCTAATAAGGGTAACTCATTAGAACAAGCATTTGTTACTAAAACACACCATGCAGGACCACATGCATCTAAGCCAGACAGTGTGGCAATTAAAGTAACCACTCCTCAAAATGCTGCCTGCCCACCAACCCCTTGCAAACAAGTTTTCTCTCAGTTTGAAACTTGATGAAAGAAAGTTTATACGTTCTCCTTTAGTGAACAGTTGGGGTTGGGGGTCAGGTGAGGGTGTTTCTAGTTCTGACATTGTTTTGTTCATTTTAAATAATATGTAGTTTTTTAAAACGCCTGTGTGTGTGTTCTTGTTAAGATACAGCGATGAGATAGGTTTGCTCAGGGAATACACCTTCAGGTCTGAATAACACTGTCTTTATATGTTTGGAAACATAAGGCAAGAAGCCAATCCTCAAATATCCAAATTCATAGTGGCAAAAAGCTTTTAATCTTCATCGTAGCACTTAGAGAAAACGCATATACACACACTCTGTGTGACAGGTTCTTCTCCCTTCCCCCTTCTCCCCCACCCTTTCCATTCTCCCCATTTGATGTTGGGGAATGCTTTTGAATGAATTTTATAGTAAAAAGTCAGTATTAGGTTGGTATGAGAAAAAAAAAATCCCTTCCAGTGAGTTAGACTTGGGGGTGGGGGGAAAGGATTTCAGTTTTTTCTAGTGGTGGGGATGGTAATGTTTTTTTTTTTCAACCTAAATAATATTTGTAATGGGGGGTAGTAAGGAGAGCATGACATGAAGGAAGGCAAAAGCCCAGAGGGGGAAAAAAATCCAAGGGACTAATTCTAGCCTTAGTCAGGGGAAGCCATGCATCACAGGTTTCAAAGCATATTTTTTAGTTTCACAAGCCACAGCCCCCTTGATGAAAACTAGTTGCGAAATTCAGTGCCTGTTAGGCCTCAGCTAATTAGAAAAAATGGGCTTTTTTCTTTTCCTTTCTTTCTTTAGCACCTCTTCTTTCAAGCATTTAGTCTCAGGAGGGGTATCCAGGCTCTTGGCCCGGCTGTTTTGAAAACACGCCTTTGAATGCCTCTCCCTAATTCACGCCTTTTGTTTTTCAGCTTTTGTGTTTGCCAGTTTGACCATATAACGTTATACATCTGGTGTATAGCTTGTTGGGGGCTTTTTTCTCCCAGGGATCCTATGCATTCCCTATAGGACCCTCCTGGGCTTCAATTTGAGCGATCGTGTAACATAAAGGGGGTAAAGTGGGACCAAGGAGGCTGGGGGTGTGTGTGTGTGGGGGGAGGGTGTGAGGAAAGCCTAAGAGGGGAGGAGGACTAGGGGGAAGGGGGGGGAGAAGAGAGAAATGAGTGAAACATAAAAAAAAAAGAGTTGAAAAGAATTCTTTTGCTGTCTCCTTTTCTTCTCCCTGTTTCGACTGGACCGTGCGTCAGCCAGCCACAAGGCCTCTGTGGGAAAATGACGGGACCACAGAATAGATAACTCATTTGAATTCCAGCAACATATTCCTAAATAAAACAAAAGTGTCCAAGAAGGGGGAACAGGAGGGGGGGCGCTGGGAGAAGGCACAGAGAAGCAGGCTAGTGGAGACATTTATAGGACAAGTTTTTCTGCTTTGCCCTTGCTGAGGATATCTGAGTTGGTCAAACTAAAGAAATCCATCTCCTATCTTCCACGGGACTCTTTAACACAGCTCAGGCAGCTGTACATGTTTATTATTGCTGCTGTGATGATGCTCTTGGAAATATCCATTTCAGAAAACTGGAAGCCTCTATCTCCTCTGTTTTGTGCATGTAAATTACAAGGTTCAGGAGGTGCTTTCTATTCTGATTTGAGCATACCTTGGGGCCACTCTTTACTGCACCTCATCAAGGAAAGATGTCACCCAAATTTACCTCAGTCTTCTCACATTAATCTAGCACTTCTTCTCTCTACTCACCTCCTCTCTCCCCCCTCCCCACCCCCTCTTCTCCCTTCAACATTTGGCTAAAAAGCTTGAACACTTCTAACATCAGAAATAATGTCGCCACAAAAAAAGTGAACTTCTGAATGTAGGAATATGGCCCTGGGATTTCCTCACATTGCTTGGGAGTCAAAAGTCCTTTGCCTGTTCCCTGTACCTCTAGATATGACTAGAGGTACTGTTTAGGGAGAGCCTTGGTGTGCCTAGATGGGAAATGGAAATAGAACAATGATAAACCTAATAACATTTGTAGCTTTCGGTGCCAAATTCCATCACTTGAAATCCAATACATAATACATTTGGATTTTAGTAGACTGAAACTTAGAAGAAAAATGAATTAGTAAGTTTGTTTATTGAGGCTAATAGAGCAGCTTTTTATTTCCTTTTTTAAAGAACAGAGTTCAAAAGTAATATCAGGCGGTAAAGCAAAATAGTATCTTACGAATGCAGAGCTCATGAGTTTTAAGTTTCCCCTCTTCTTAGAGGGTGTTGCAAGCAATCAGGGAGGCAGGTAGAAAAATTGACTTTAATTATAGAAATGTGGAAAATACCAAAGCTTCGGTGCAGTGTTTTGAAAGGTACTGAAACTGAGGGTACAGTGTTTGTTACAGATATGATATAACCTGTGGGCATAGGATTCTTAAACAGCTAAAGAATACATTAAAAGAAATCGGACTAAAAAATTCCCAGTTCCTCTCACACATTTAGAATGGCAGGTTACTAGCTGATTAACCCTTTGATAATGGTTTCCCTAGGCAGATATTTATGCCTACTGTATTTCTTAGTTTGCTTTCATCAGCCCTGAAACCTGAAGAGAATCGCTATTTTGAGGGTTAACACAATTAAATTAGCAATTGTTTGGAAGGAAATGGTAAAATCGTTTCTTCTTAAAGATTTTTAAGTAGGACACTGCTGTTGCAATCAGACACATAATTACACAATAGGTTAATTTTCAAGAAATCTGTTTTTCCTAAACATTAATCAGACCAGTAGAAAATGCCTGCTATTCAACCCTGCTATGTACAGCAATTCCCTTGGAAAAGTAACCAGCAGAGCTACCTCAGGGAAATGGGGGAAATATTTCACTTAACTGATAAAGGCTTTATTTGTTTATTTTTTCTGAATTTCTTAGGGGGATTTTTTTTTCCGATCTCATTATGGAGTGGGAAAGTAAGGCCATCCCCAACTGGGGGGAAAATTGACTTCAGTTAAAGTTCTTAAATGAACAGTAGTTTCAAAATGTGAACTTGCCCCAGCAGAAATGTCACAGTGTATACAAAGAAGGATTTTAGCCATATTAGAAATATTCTTCCCATGTTCCCCAAAGAACCCCAAAAGATTGTGCTTTGTCATTTATATTTCTACACCTGTAATTCTCAAGGATACTTGATGATTTGGGATTCTTTGAAATAAAAAAAAAATTTCTGAAATATTATTATCCATTCTCCTGTTCCCTAATACTCAAGGCCTAAGCCAAAAAGAAAAAGTTGTCTGCCTCAGTAAAACTACCTTTCCTACTAATTATAACTTTCTATATAAGAAGGTCATTTATATGTAAACTTTTATATTAAGTTGAAGCAACAGCAATAATGAAAAATGTAGTTAGCCAATTAAAAATGTTTTATTGATTGACACCTTTTTAATTTCAACTAGTAACATGTCATAGAAACTGGAACAACCAACAGCCAACTTGATTTCTAATGTCTCTGAAGAAATAATAACAATAATGATAATCTATTAATTTGACTGTATCTCAGTTGGCCCTCTATGGCAGTGACTATTCATTTTTTTTTGTTTGTTTTTGTTTTCATGGGAAGCCTTACTTACTTTTGTAAAGGGGTGGGTTGGGTTGGCAGAGAATATCAGAAGTAGATGTATGGAATTTAATGTAAAAATTTCTCTTTGCAATGAAGCTGTTAGGCTTGGCAAGGAGACTGCTATCAGCTGGTTCCTTTGACACAACTTGAGCTTTTCAGTAACTAAGACAAGCCTGAAGGATTAGGTTGTCAAGCTTGGCCTGTCATCTTCAAAAAAAAAAAAAATCCCCAACCCACACACACCAAAAAAAAAACCCCAAAAAACAAAAAAAACAAACCAAAACAAAAAAGCCCCAACACACACACACACACACACACACACACACACACACACACACACACCCCAAAAAACAAAAACAAACCCACACACAAAACCTTGCTTTTTTTTTCCCCGAGGTTGCATCTTCACAAGGCCTTAGTTGCACACAAGCTAGTTAATAGAAGACAACCTCAGCTCTGCATTGATCAAGAATGTCCTGCTTTTTAAGACAAGTGAGCCAGCCAAGCTGTAAGGCTAATCACCCTGAGCAAGTATGAATTTATCTAAAGAGGATTTCATGTGGAACCCCCAGTGCTGGCCGCCAAACGGATGGCTGCACACTTTAAGAAAGTTAGTGGGCCTTCTCCCAATCAACTGTCAGGCCACATAAAAGGGCCTGGAATGAGCTGACTTAAGCAAACAATATTTAGCAGTCTAAGGATACCATAAGGCCCAAGATCCTGCATTGTTAAAGCTGACAGGAAATATTGATACATATCAAGTAACACTCCTGAATTTAAAAGGAAGATGTGACTCTTTTCACATCCATCTCTATTTACAAAAAAATGTATTGTATTTTGAAAACAAAGTGGGGGTAGTGGAAAGTCAAACTACCACTTCAGTAGTGACTTTTAAAGCTTCACTGAATCTACAATTCCATGAAAGTTAAATCAAATTAAGTCTCTTTTTAAAAACAATGAGGAAGGTTTATTAGAATTTGCATCCCACCCTCTGGGTGTCAAACTGACAGGTAGCCTCTGACTACCACTGAAGATACTGCTTAAATTTAAGATTTAAGAATAACTACTACCCATACCTTTAATTATATTTTTCTCAGCTTAAAAGCAATAATAATAACAACACCCAAACAAGTTTAACTATCTTTAGAAATGCAAATCTCAGGTAAGGTGGACAAAAAAAAAATCCTTTGAAGAAGTTAAATCTGTCCTCTTAGGTATAGCAGCCTCTCCTTTTTAAGGATCATTTCCTGATTCCAATGATTGAAAACATTTAAGGATTTCACTCAAATTCAGATGGGTGGAGACAGGAACATTTCTCTCACCATTCCTTAGGAATTTCTGGCCCTCTGAGTTTCCACTGTTGAGTGAAGTTTGCGTTGGAAGGTTTGCATTTTTATTTTACTTTATCCAAATACAATAAATGCACTCCCAAAGTAATGTTGTGCCTGAGGTGATTCCCTTGAAGATGCTAGAGGTGGCAGTGTTAATGAAATACCCCTTGGCATTACACTGAACATCCAGTCTTGATTGTAATACTAGAAAGAGAAGTGAAATTTGTAACAGCACCATAAACAAGGCAAACTGCAGAAAGAACCTGCCTGTTCTATGAGAAAGACCGCTTCCAGTTAAACAAAGAAATTTAGGGTCGTCTGCTTTTCATGAAAATCGCATACATATGGCCTTTGAAATTTGTCACTGAAGATGGTTTTGCTCTAAGGTAGAATTCTCCACTTTATAGTTTTTCAGCTGCAAAGTCTCTGGCTTTTTTTCTCTCTCTCTCTCTTTTGGCCTGCAGCCCAATATGAATGTATGATCACTAACACAATAGTTAAACATCTGAGCCTTTTTGAAGTGCCTTCAATGTTACAATGATGTGATGGTTGATTGCCCAGCAGTCAGTTAAGGGGAAAAAATCCTGCCCCCTAGTGGTAGAGATGAAAGTTAACTGACTGATTCATGATACATATTGTCTCTTTTTCTCCCATCTTTTAAAGATGTGTTATACATGTATGGGGTTACTAATGTCTTCCTTCATCTCCAGCAAAAGGCATATATTTAAATAGGAAAACATAAAAACGATAATCATCTGATTTACATTTGATAATGCAATTTAATAAGGATGTTTATACACTTTAGTTTTTAAAGTAGCAATGTATTTTACCTAATATAGAGCAGGACTGTAAATGAAACTATTCCCAATGAATCTTGAGAGGAGCTATTTACTGCTTTGGATATACGGCAGATTTTCTAATAGAATATAGTATCCAGTTAAAGTATAGTGCATCTTCAAAGTGTTAAAATAGGCTACGGAAATATTATTCTAGGGGAATGGGTTGGGGAAGGGGGCAGGCATCAGGTCCTTCAGGGCTGTCCCTACATCCTTTTTTTATCTTCTATGGTTTCATATGACTATTTTTGTACAAGAAGCAATAAAAACAATCAGTGCTAATTATAGTACCAGTTACTCCACAGGTCACATCCCCTTCGTGCCTGAGTTCATAAAGAAAGCCACGTACACCCAGTGTAAGCCCTTTGACATTTTGATAGGGTTTTAATGTGGGAAATACATACCACATAAAGCAAAATGTTTTCTTTTCCCCATGGTTTATTGCAAAGTTGTGGAATGTTTTGTTTTGTTTTCATATAGTAGATTGCTTTTAAAAATTATACTGTCTACAAGCATATAGGCTTGGGCACACAAATATAAAACAAGCATATATACATATAATACATATATATTACATATAAAACAGTAAACACATGCACAGATTGGAATACATGTGAAAACTCACACTGGAAGATGATGAGGAAGACTAAAGGGAAGGGGGGTGGGAAGTAGTGAGTGCAAGGGACAGCTGGACCGTGTGTAATGTGTCAGTTTGTTTCTGGGCCACTATTGTGTTGCTGATGTTGGAATGCAGTGAAGGCTGCTAGCTTATTGAATAAGGAGCCATGTAAATTCCAGCTGTCAACATGTGATCACTCCTTTGGACAAAGAAAGCGGTTTTCTTCAAGCCCATATTTGATTTCCAGTCACAACTACAAACTTACCTAAACTCATCCTTCTCCTATGCATCTGGATAACCTTTGGATTCCTTTTCAGACTGCTCATAGAGGGTTAGTACCTGGTTTTAAGGAACTGTGATTGATGCTTG
>WOXC01006184.1:537500-578893 GCA_011680675.1 Gymnobelideus leadbeateri
TATACCCTGAGTATGCTATATATTACAAGTTTTTTAGACTGCAGAATAAGGTTTAGTTTATTTTCTCTTTGTATCATGATAAAAGGAATGAGCAGAATTAGTCCAAGGCTCCTAAGTTTACCTAATTTCATATGATAAATTGAAGCTCTATTTTATTTGAATTGTTAAGCACTCTAGATAGGACAAGGGAAGAAAAATAAGAAGACAACTTAAGAAAAACAGGAATGCCGGGTTTCTGAGACCTAGCAGCAAGCACTAGCTATGCAGACTGAGATTTTTAGGGGAGTTTTCTGTTATGTAAACATCCTGTTCTTATAAATAACCCCTACCCATTGGAATGAGAGCTTTGAGGATATTCAGCTAGGAAAGAGTTCCAAAACTACTCAGGAGTTTGTGGTTTTTAAGGAGGGGAAGTGGTTAGATACCACAGATTACTCTGAGGGCTCTAAACAGCAGAGGGTGGGGAATGTTCCCAACATTGCGCCCTATCCTCCCACTCCGCTCAACTCATTCCTTATGCCCCTTCACTTCATGCTGAAGAGGCTGGAAGAAGTTCCTTGACTTAGCTGAGACAACTTAATTTAGGAGGACAGTCCTTGTACAGTTAAGTATAAGATGTTTCAAAGAATGTGATGTTTCAAAAACATGCCCTGTTGAGGTGCTTTGGTAATGTCACTGGATTGATTAACCAATGTGGGCAGCCAGGCATCAAACTTCTTTTCCTGTGATGTTTTAGCATTGAGAAAGGAAGTGTTAGTGGGAGGAAAAAGGAAGCTATGGGGAAGATTAAGGCAATCTGTGGCTGGGATAGATTCTATCTGTTACCCTAGGGCATGTCATAAAGATGCAGTTGTGTGTGTGTGTGTGTGTGTGTGTGTGTGTGTATGTGTGTGTGTGTGTGAGTGAGTGAGTGAAATAAGCGAGGGGGTTCAACATGAAAAGTCAGAAGCTGTAAAGTAGAAGTGGCCTTTCAATGCTGCTATTAAAAAATCTTATCTTCAAGATTTCAGAGTGTACTGTTGTACTTTTCAGATAACTTCAAGGATGGATGAAGAAGGCAGTTGTACGACATAGTTTAGGTCTCTTCTAGCTTCTTACCAATATGATCTCCCATGAAGGCACTCTTCAATATGAATATCAGTGGTTTAGAACTTTTAAAAATGAATAATATTATTTGAAATAGTCAAGTATTTTAAATATGCATTGCAATGACATTGCAAGTGACCATACATTGTGTCTGTTTTCATATGAAAAACAAGATGAAAACATATTCACCTGAACTCTCTAATTAGAGAAAAAAAATTGCTTCTGTTTACCTCTTCAGTAGAGTAGTTGGAGGGAAATAATTAATTGAGATTTACTCACATAAACATTATTTTCAATTCTTATGAGATGCATTTTTGTTTTGTTTATTTCAAACTTTCTGGGTTTTTATGAATTATGGAAACATTTCCATTTAAAAGAAAACCCTGAATTGTCTGTCCAAAGGATTTGTTTCTAAGACTGGCTCTACAGGTGACAAAACAAGTGGTTCATTCAATTGAATAACTGGGCAACGTTTTGAAAAGTTAATTAAAGCAGTTGTTGAGTGGCCCAATTGGTAGTTTGGACTAACTGGCCAGGCCCAGTGGGTATTTGACCAGTTTAAAAGTTATTTTTGGTCATAAATTGTATTTCTTTTTCATTAGTTTGATTAAATAAAATTTCTTGCTCTATGTTCAACCATTTCTCTGGACTTGCCTATTCCCATTTGTAAAGTGAGGGCTTAAAGCAGATTCTGAGGACCCATAAAATTCTAAGACCTATGAGCAAAATGAGTAATGCCTATTGAGTGTCATTAAGAAATGTATTCAGCTTGCTTGGCAATGAGTTGAGTTAGCAATTTAAACCTTTTAAAAAAATCTTTAACTCCATCCTCTAATTTCCTATACATATAACATGTCAGCGAAAAATTTAAATACATACATGCACATATGTGTGTACATGTGCATATATACACACACATATTAGGTACCAAGCAACATAAAACAAAACCAGTTTGGAAGCAATATCTTTAGGAGACACATCTGTGAAGAAAGTCCTCACACCATTACATAAGAATAGGCTATATCTCTTTGGTGTGGTCCTAATGTGGCCTTCAGTGTAATCTATGTTAAATGACTGTTTATATATGCTAATGACTAATTCTAATTGTTAAGAGTTAAATGGCAATGGGTAAGCATAAAATGCTTCAAGCATGCCAGGGGAAACATGATGCTTCCAATCCAATCTTGAATAATAGATCAAAGGGGAACAGAGATTGTAGGCAGAGGAGAGTTAAAGGAAGAAAAAAGGGAGTTCGTTTTTTTGGAAGCTAGGGACTAGAATAGACTCTGCACAAGTAGGACAGAAGAGTGACTTAACTTAAACAAGGAATATGAACAGACAAGGTCTTTAGTTTCCCTGGTGCCTAGACAAATTCCTAGAAGATTAGAACTAGAGGAGTCATTTTTTTTCTTTTTGGTTTATTGTTTTTTGGAGGGGGGAAGGCAGGGCAGTTGGGGCTAAGTGATCTCCCCAAGATCACACACAGCTAGTGTGTTAAGTCTCTGAGGTCAGATTTGAACTCAGGTTCTCTGTGTTACCTAGCTGCACCTTAAAGGAGTAGTTCTTAACCTGGGGTCTGAGAGCTCGTTTTTAAAATGTTTTGACAACTGCATATAAATACAATTGGTTTCTTTTTGTAATCCTATATATTTCATTTGAGGCACAAATTCATATACTATGAAACTGTAACACTTTTATGCATTGTGGTACAAAGGAATTATATATGTATATGTATATACATATATATTGATGATAGATGATACAGAGAGAGAGAGACAAACTGAAAAATAGATGATAGACAAAAATATAGATAAATAAGAGATATAAAGATATATACAGGGGGCAGGGCCAAGATGGCAGAGTAGAAACAGCTCATCCAAGCCACTCTGCCACCAGATTCCCCCCAAACTATGTAAAAGGGGACTCTGAATAACTTCTGGAGCCCCAGCACCCACAGAATGACACAAAGAAGCTAACCTCCCACTGAAGACAGCCCAGCAGCCCTGCAGGAAGGACCAGAGCAGGGCTCTGAGAGCCGGCAGTGAGCAGTGTGCAGAACATGGGGAGCCAAGCTGAGCGGAGCCCAGGACCCTATGAGCCGAGGTTTTAGCCCCAGGGCGGCAGGGCCAGCAGCTGGCTGGAGAGACCCCAGAACACCAGCAGCTGTGGCGACTCCAGAATTAACAACATAGACATGCCTAGGACAAAGTAAAAGGTTAGTGCCCTATGGACTTTGGGACCAGCATTTGGGGAATGTGTCGGCTTCCTCCCCTGGGGGCTAGAAGCCGCTGAGGAGACACCCCATTTTGTAGTTTTCAGAGGCAGCTCCAGCTCCTGGCCTGAGAACTGTAGGGAGATCCAGCAATCAGTCTTGGGGGGTAATAGCTCTTGCTTTAACCTCCCTGAATCTGGATTGTGATCTGGGGTGGAAGTTGTGGGTGGGTTTACAGCTTGCCAGAAATGGAAGTTGCCCTCCCACATGTTTGGGAGGAAACTTCCCCTATCTGTCACAAAGACATACTGTGGCAACAAGCATAAAGTCAAATAATTAAGTGGCAACATGCCAAGGCAAAGGAAACAGAAAAATGCAACCCTAGACTCCTATTTTGGGGGCATAGAGCAGGAAAAGGACTGTGAGGTCAGAAGTCCTGCTCCAAAAGCCCCAGGGGAAAACATGAGCGGGTTGCAGGCCATAGAGGACCTTAAGAAGGACTTTAAAAATCAAATAAGAGAAGTGGAGGAAAAATTGGAAAGAGAAATGAGAAGGATGCAGGAAAAGTATGAAATGAGGGTCAACAGCCTCACTGAGGAAAACAACACCTTAAAAAATAGACTAACTCAAATGGCAAAGGAGGTCCAAAAGGGCAATGAGGAGAAGAATGCCTTAAAAAGTCGAATTTGCCAGATGGAAAAAGAATCTCAAAAGTTCACTGAGGAGATTCATTCCTTCAGAGTTAGACTGGAGCAAATGGAAGCTAATGACTTTATGAGAAATCAAGATGCTGTTAAGCAGATCCAAACAAATGAAAGAGTAGAAGGCAATGTGAAATATCTCATGGGAAAAAAAACTGACCTGGAAAATAGATCCAGGAGAGACAATTTAAAAATTATTGGACTACCTGAAAGCTATGATCAAAGAAAGAAACTAGAAATCACCCTTCAAGAAATTCTCAAGGAAAATTGCCCTGATGTTTTAGATCCAGAGGGCAAAATAGAGGTTGAAAGAATCCATTGATCACCTCCTGAAAAAGATCCCAAAAAGAAAACTCCCAGGAATATTATAGCCAGGTTCCAGAATCCCCAGATCAAGGAGAAAATATTCCAAGCAGCCAGGAAGAAACAATTTCAATATTGTGGAAACACAATCAGAATAGCCCAGGACCTGGCAGCTTCTACACTGAGGGATCGAAGGGCATGGAATATGATATTCCAGAGGGCAAAAGAACTGGGAATGAACCCAAGGGTCACCTACCCAGCAAAACTGAGTATTTTGTTTCAGGGGAAAATATGGTCATTCAGTGGAATAGAGGACTTTCAAGCATTCTTGAGGAAAAAACCAGAATTGAATAGAAAATTTGACATCCAGACACAAGAAGCAAGAGATGCCTGAGAAGGTAATCAGGGAAAAGAAATCAAAAGGAACTTATCAAAGTTGAACCATTTACATTCCTATATGGAAAAATAATAACTGTGACTGATGATATCTTTCTCACTGTGAAAATAATGGAAGAAGGGTGTGTGGTCATATGAATACATATGTGAATGTGTGTGTATGCCCTCTGGATAGAGGGCATAGATTTAATTTGTTGGGAAGGGAGAATACTCAAGAGATGAAATTATGAGGTGAGAGAGGAAAGTGGCAAGAGGAGATGGGGAGAGACAGGATAGGGTAAACTATCTCATGTAGAAGAAGCAAGGGGAAGTCGTTGCAAGGGAGGGGGAGAATAGGAAGGCAAAAAGGCAAAACCACATTCTCATTGAATTTGGTTCAGGGAGAGAATGACACACATACTAAATGGGATATCTCAACCTACAGCAGAATAGGGGGAAGGGGGATGAGAGGAGGGATGATGGATGGGAGGGCATCCTTGGGGGGAGGGGAGGTTGGAAGTACCCACTATAGAAGAGGGATAGGATCATGTAGGGAATGGACCAGGTGGGGGGTGGGATGAGTGGGAGGGAATTATAAGCAGCTGTGTACAATATATCTACTATGATAATGTTTTTCATAGCTAGACATGTACAACATATGCTGAATTACTTATCTCCCCAGCGGGAATGGGTGACAAGGGAGGAAGGAAATGGATCTGAAGTTCGAGGTCTTAACATTAAATGTTTCAAATATATATGAATACTGTTATTAATACTCTTTTGCTTGTAATGGGAAGATAAGATGTGCAGGCATTGGGACACAAAGATTCACCTTCCTCTAATGGAAAAGTCAAAGGGGGTATGGGAGAAGGTATGGGAGAGAGCCAGATTGGAGGAAGCGATATCTTGTGGGACTGCTATTTTGGGAGGGTGGGTAGGGGAACAACAGGGGGGGTGGAAATGATTGTAACTCAAAATCTGGTGGAAATGAATGATGTAAAACAGAAGTTAATAAAGCATTTGTTTAAAAAATTAAAAAAAGTTATACACAGATGATAGACAAATTGATATATGAGAGATATAAACAGACAGGTATAGGTATAAGATAAATAAATGGACAGACAGATAAAAGATAGATGATAGGTAGATATAGACAGATCACAGATAGTTGGACAGATATATGATAGGTAAATATATATATATATATATATATATATATATATATATATATATATATATATATGGTGATAGATATACAGAAACAGGTGGATAGATAGATAAATAGACAGACTTAGAGTTAGACAGATATTTATGATAGATATTCTGTCAATTTCATCTGGAATTTCAAGGAACAGAGACACCCTACTTCTACACTCATTTGATTTAGGGGGTTCTTGATGGAATAGAAACAAGTTTGGTGAAGGCAAAAGCATCGTCTCAATCCACCTCACTGCCACCCACATGTCATGTTAGTTCTGATTCCAAGAGATGAAGAAAACCTTGATAATCCTAAGAAAACAATCTTACTCAAAACCACAGTGTGATTCTCAGTGTCCTGAGGAGGCTATGGATAATAATGTTTTATTCTTAAGGGCAAAAAGGAACTGGAACATTTAAAAAATTCTTAATTCTGGGATAATCAGAACCTAGGAATATTTGCATGTATCCATCATGATTAGTCCACATTAAAAGAAATTCAGGGGAGTAGAAACAGCACGTACAAGGTGCTCTCCCCCCAGATCACCTCCAAACCATGTAAAAGGGGACTTTGAAAAACTTCTGGAGCCCCAGCACCCACAGAACGACATAGAGAAGCTAACCTCCCGCTGAGGACAGCCCAGCAGCCCTGCAGGGAGTGGCCAGCACAGCGCTCTGGGAGCCGACAGCACGGCGTGCTGGGAACTGACAGCACAGCTCTGGGAGCCAAGCCCAGGCCCACTTGAGCCTCAGTTTTAGCCCCAGGGCAGCTGGGCCAGCAGCTGGCTGGAGGGACCCCAGAACACAAGCAGCTGCGGCGATTCCAGAATTACCAACACAGACATGCCTAGGACAAAGTGAGAGGTTAGTGCCCTATGGACTTTGGGACCAGTATTTGGGGAATGCGTCGGCTTCCTCCCCTGGGGGCTAGAAGCTGCTCAGGAGACACGCCATTTTGCAGTTTCAGTGTCAGCTCCAGCCCCTGGCCTGTGAACTGTAGGGAGATTCAGCAATCAGTCTTGGGGGTTAATCGCTCTTGCTTTAACCTGCTTGGATCTGGATTGTGATTTGAGGGGTAGGTCTGGGGTGGGCATCCAACTTGCCAGAACTGGAAGTTGTGAAGACCCCAACATTCAGGACGGAAGCTCCCCTGTCTGGTGGAAGAGTCCTACTGTGGCAAAAAGCCCAAAAGTAAAGGAATTAAGTGGCAATATGCCTAGGCAAAGGAAACAAAATAAACAGAAAAACACAACTTTAGACTCCTATTTTGGGGGCAAAGAGGATCAAAGCATGGAACAGGAGGAGGACTGTGAGGTCAGAAATCCTGCACCAAAAGCTCAAAAGGAAAATGTGAGTGGGTTACAGGCCACAGAGGACCTTAAGAAGGACTTTAAAAATCAAATAAGAGAAGTGGAGGAAAAATTGGGAAGAGAAATGAGAAGGATGCAGGAAAATTATGAAATGAGGGTCAACAGCCTGACTGAGGAAAATAACATCTTAAAAAATAGACTGGCAAAGGAGGCCCAAAAGGGCAATGAGGAGAAGAATGCCTTAAAAAGTCGAATTTGACAGATGGAAAAAGAATCTCAAAAGCTCACTGAGGAGATTCATTCCTTCAGAGTTAGACTGGAGCAAATGGAAGCTAATGACTTTATGAGAAATCAAGATGCTGTTAAGCAGATCCAAACAAATGAAAGATTAGAAGGCAATGTGAAATATCTCATGGGAAAAACCACTGACCTGGAAAATAGATCCAGGAGAGACAATTTAAAAATTATTGGACTACCTGAAAGCCATGATCAAGGAAAGAAACTAGAAATCGCCCTTCAAGAAACTCTCAAGGAAAATTGCCCTGATGTTTTAGACCCAGAGGTCAAAATAGAGGTTGAAAGAATCCATCGATCACCTCCTGAAAAAGATCTCAAAAAGAAAACTCCCAGGAATATTATAGCTAGGTTCCAGAATCCCCAGATCAAGGAGAAAATACTCCAAGCAGCCAGGAAGAAACAATTTCAATATTGTGGAAACACAATCAGGATAGCACAGGACCTGGCAGCTTCTACACTGAGGGATTGAAGGGCATGGAATATGATATTCCAGAAGGCAAAAGAGCTGGGATTGAAGCCAAGGGTAACCTACCCAGAAAAACTGAGTATTTTGTTTCAGGGGAAAATATGGGCATTCAGTGGAATAGAGGACTTTCAAGCATTCTTGAGGAAAAAACCAGAATTGAATAGAAAATTTGACATCCAGACACAAGAAGCAAGAGATGCCCGAGAAGGTAACCAGGGAAAAGAAATCAAAAGGAACTTATCAAAGTTGAACTATTTACATTCCGTCATGGAAAAACAATAACAGTGACTGATGAAACCTTTCTCATTATGAAAATAATTGAAGAAGGGTATATGGGCATATATATGAATACATATGTGAACGTGTGTATATATGGTTACAGGTATGCATTGATAGAGGGCACAGGTTGAATTTGGTGGGAAGGGATGATACTTAAGGGGTGAAGTTAAGAGGTGAGAGAGGAAAGTAGTAAGAGGAGATGGGGAGAGACAGGGTAGGGTAAACTATCTCATGCAGAAGAAGCATGGGGAAATGGCTGCATGGGAGGGGAAGAACAGGAAGGCAAAAAGGCAAAACCATATTCTCATTGAATTTGGCTCAGGGAGAGAATGACATACATACTAAATGGGATGTCCCACCCTGTAGGAGAGTAGGGGGGAGGCAGATGAGAGGGGGGGATGAGGGGGGAGCATTGTGGGGGGAAAGGATGTTGGAAGTACCCACTATAGAAGAGGGACAGGATCAAAGTAGGGAATGGACCAGGTGGGGTGTGGGATGGGTGGGAGGGAAATATAAGCAGTCCTTTGCAATATATCTACTATGGTAATGTTTTGCATAGCTAAACATGTACAACACATACTGAATTGCTTATCTTCCCAGAGGGAGTGGGTGACAAGGGAGGAAGGGACTGGATCTGAAATTCGAAGTTTTAAAACAAAATGTTTCAAATATATATAAATACTATTATTAATACTATTTTGCATGTAATTGGGAGATAAGATGTGCAGGCATTGGGGCACAGAGATTCACCCTGCCCTAATGGTAAAGTCAAAGGGGATATGGGAGAAGATATGGGAGAGAGCAGATAGGATGAGGGGATATCTTGTGGGACTGCTATTCTGGGGTGGTGGGCAGGGGAAAAATTGGGAAAAAATTGTAGCTAAAAACCTGGTGGCAATGAATGATGTGAACCAGAAGTTAATAAAGCATTTGTTAAAAAATGAATAAATAAAAGAAATTCAGAATTAGCAAAAAATTCCTTTGGTGTTTGAGAGCTGCACTTAATGGACACATCATTCATTCTAGTTACTTTTATCTACATGTTCCTCTCCTCCCTCTGGGAGAAGGGACCTAATTCAACTAGAGATGATCTTGTCTAGCCTATTACTGCAGCATATATACCTATATAAGTATATGGTTCAGATATATGAAAGGTAGTAGACTGGTAGACAGAGAGCCAACCTTGAAGTCAGACTTTCAAATTCTGTCTTTGACATATGCTGATTCTGTGAAATTCATTTATCTTCTCTATGCTCTAGACTACCCATAATACTTTCTGAGATTTTAAGATGGTGGACAGTGGAGGATCTGAATTGGTAGAGACTTCCTTATCATTTCTTCACACCTATGAAAAACATATTTTATGTATATACATATATGTATATATATATACATATATATACATGTATACACACATATAAACACAGAGATAGACAGAAAGGCAAAAGAAGAATATATTATGTAATATGTGTATACATATACATATATACATATATACATACATATATATCGCTATATACCATTATATGTGAATAATTGTATTATGGTCACATATGGTGAATCATTGAGAAGTTAAGTGACTTGCTCAGGGTAGCATAGCATATGTCAGAGGTAGGACTTTAACTCTGGTCTACCTGACGCTGATGCCAGCTCTCTATCCCATCTCTATCTCTATGCCTTTATACCATACTGTCCCTACTAACAATTCAGGGTCTACCTTACAAGAAAACCCTTTAAAACATTTCTACCAACTGAACATCCAGGCCCCAAAGTGGGGAGAACCCACTAACACAGCACTTTTAGCAGTTTCTTTAATCAGTCTTTAGATCTCTCAGTGTCCTGGTCATTCTGAATGTATTCCAGTTAATCAATGTCCTTCCTAAAATGTTAATCCCAGAACATAACAAAATAATCCATCTGTGATTTGAACAGTGATAAGTATGGTGATACCCTGCTTCTCATAATTTAGCCTAGAATAGCATTAGCATTTTGGGGGCTGCCATTCCATAGTTTTATACCCTGCTGAGCCTGCAATTCACTAAAATATCAGAAACTTTTTCACAGAAAATGCTTTCACAGAAAATTCTGCTTCCTCTATCATTTTCTTGTAAAATTAGTATTTATTTTTAACATGAGTATAGAACTTTTATGTTTGTCCCTGTCAATTTTTATGTTATTAGATTTGTCCCATCATTCTAGCCTATTAAGATGCTTTTGAATACTGATTCTGACATGTACATGTTATCAATCTCTCACTATTTCATATTCTACAAGCGTGCCATCTATGCTTTCATCTAAAACAATGATAAAAATGTTGAGTTGATCTATCCTTGGGGCAAAGTACTAAAGACCTCTTTCTCTAAGTTGGTCCATTAATGATTATCATTTGATTCATTCAATCAATTTTGAACCTACCTAACTATAATATCATGTAGCCTACATCTCTCCATCTTGTTCAAAAGATAGTGTATGGTTGTCAAAGGTTTGATTATTGTCTAGGCCTATTATGTGCATGTTATTTGTTCTATCAGTTTAGTTACTCTGTCAGAAAAAAAAGAAATATGGCTAAATTGGTTATGACTTACTCTTAATAAAGCTCTGCTGGTGTTTAGGGATCAGTGCTCTCCTTTCCAGTGTTTACCAATCAAACCCTAACTAATATGCATTCTAGAACTTTTCTAGGACCCAAAATGAAGCTTACAGGTCTCTATTATTTATTATTGAGAACCACCCTGTTTCTTTCTTTGTATATGGAAATCAGGATATTTACTCTTTTCTAGTCCTTCATCACGTCTGCAATTCTCCCCAGTCGCTCAAAGATCACCAACAGTGGCTCAGCATGCACATCTGCTGTTTTCACAAGCTTAGTTACTCACTCCACCAGGGAAAATTGCAACTCATCTGCACCCTCTGTGTTTCTTGTGATGCTTGTCCATGTTTTCCCATATGTTCTCCATAAAAGGTCCACCCAATTTGTGGTAGACCTTTCACTTTTTTTTTTTTAAAGACTGAGTCTATCTCACTCAAACTGGAAATGCAGTGGCCACTCCTGGGTCCAATCCCAATGCTCATTGGCACAGAAACTTTAATCTACTCTATTTTTCCAATGCAGACCAGTTTGTCCCTCCTTAGGTAGCCTTGAAGTTCTTTGCTCCTGAGGGTTCACCATATTTGTCCTAGACTTGGGTGGTCACCCTATCTGCTTTATCCTTATCAAAACTCATCCCCTCCCAGGGATTATAGGGATTAGCCTGGATTTTAAACATGAGATGCCACACTCTTAGCCAACTCTTCTGGCTCTTTGAATCTTTCATGAGCGTGTATCCATAACAAAATCTAGCCCATGCAACATGTTATGTAACCCTCATACTTGCAATTTGAAAGATCCATCTTTTGTTCTTGTTATAAATAGAATCATAGATTTAGATTGGGGGGGGGGTTAGGAATTTTCTAGTCCAGGCTCCTTGTTCTATAGGTTACCAAAGTGAAGCTCAAAAAGGTTAAATGCCCTGCCAAATGTCACACAGATGGGGAATAACAAAAGTAGTATACTTAGGTGCTATGACTCCAAATTCATTATTATACCATGCTGCCTTGTGTCTTTTACAGTACTCCTCAGGTTCAAGTCCTTGTGGCTGATATGATGCATCCTGCTGATGCCCACCACAAGTCTTTCCATTGTTCTTTGGGTCACCTGAAATTGTTGTTAAGTCTCAGGATTCCATGAGGTACAGCTATATACCATTGTTTCTCTGTGCTATATGGATTCTTGGTTAACCTTGATATGCCACAAGATTCCTAGCTGTTATTTGCCTTGCAAAGATAAACTCTTTCATTGACTTGGAAATAACGACCCTCCCACTCAAAAGTGTCCTTATTTCAAATGTTCTTGTACAAGAAGATGTGTCTGCTCCACAGTTTTTGTCTGATGCTTTGTGAGTTAGGTAAGTGAATGGAAAAAATTCTAATGCAATATTTGAAAATGTAAACTCTATTTAAATATAATATTGCATATATAACAGAGTGACGAAGTGTGTCAATTAGGATGTCTTCTATGCAACTACATTATAAAACTTTAGATGAGGCCTAGGGTTTTAGATAAACTTAAAAATAAGCATATTTGAATATAGAGTGTTTTGGGAACTCTGCACTAATCATAGGAGTATCTTTTTTTTTTTTTTATCAAATTCTCATTATATAGCCTGGGATCCTCATGGTCATACCATACAGATAAATATACACAGAGATCATCTCATTGTCCAAGGATGTATGCTATTGTTTGCAAGAAATTCACAGGCTTTCGGAGATCATTTATTTCTTTCTTTTTTTTTTTTTTAAAGCAATTGGGGTTAAGTAACTTGCTCAAGGTTACACGGCTAGTCATTTGATTTATGCGTGGGTGCTCATTTTCTGAGGCCGGATCTGATCTCGGGTCATCCAAACTCCGAGGCCGGCGCTCTTACTCACTGCGCCACCTAGCCGCCCCTTTAGGGCAATTGGGGTTAAGTAACTTGCCCAAGGTTACACGGCTAGGTTTTTTTTTTTGTTTGTGCGGATTAGGTGTCGGAGGCCGGCTCCGAACTCAGGTCCTTCTGATTCCAGGGCCAGCGCTCTATTCACTGCGCCACCTAGCCGCCCCGAGATCATTTATTTCTGATAGTCCACACTCTTTAGAGTAAAGTTATCTAGGGTTGATGGAACCTTGACCAGTTATTGTGATTTTTCATCTATTTGAGAATCCTTTCCCATAGGGTTACAGAAATGCTCATGATTTCTCCTTAAAAAAATCCTTCAAAGCTCAATGTAAATGTGACTTTCTACATGGGAATCTTTCCTATTCTCTTTACTTGTAGTGGCATCCTCACAAAAATACATTTTATAATTTCTTTGTGTACATATAATCTACATGTTATCTACCCTGACAGAATGTAAGTTTCATGAAAGCAGGGACTATTTAATTTTTGCTCTTATTTAACCAGTATCTGGCACGTAGTCTAGCACACTTAATGCATGGTTAATGATACATTGAACAACTGATTGTTGATAGTAATTAAACATACTGTACCAAGGGTACTATGCTGATAAATGTCCAAGTAGATTTTCTATGATCTTTAAAATACCCAAACTATTTCTACATTTTATTTTTCATTCAGCTATGCCATCATAGCATTAAAATGGCATATTCACAATATACATTTTTAAACCTTTGTTTTAATTGTAATAACAGTGGAGAAACTTCAGCTTTCCTAACAGAGAAATGTTTTTATCTCATTTTCATGAGTTAAATGGTAGAGTTTCTGTTTCCTGCTTGCATAATTATTCTTGTTCTAAATACACTTAATCATCATTTTTTCAACTTGCTTGATATTTTTTTCATAACTACAAAAATACCAGAATTTAAGGTAGATGATAGGGCAGTAGACATTTGCTTTTAAGAGAACCAGAAAAATATTTAAACTATATTGTTTCTTTTTATAGTGCTGTTCACTCTCTGGCAAAGCTGGGCATTCTGTTCCTGCCAAGAAGAGTAATCTATCACCTCTAGGGATTTAAAAAAAAGAAACAAACAAAGAAAGCACAATTTCTCCTTATGAGACTCATTAGACAAATGTAATTTCAATTTTAAAGGAATAGAAACAACAACAACAATAATAATATGGGTAAATCAAAAACTGATAATACTAGGTTTCCCTCCCTTTTTGCCACCTTACAGGATATCCTGTCTAGCAGCATGAACAAAACATGGAAATGAATCAGTCAACAGAGGATTTTCTCCCATTAAAGATGTTGGTGATTTTGTCCTGTGCAAGGGGAAGTTGCACATTGAGATAGATATTCATAATCTTTAGGGACAACTGTCCTCACTGTGGGACACAAACTTTATTTTTTTTTTTGGCCAAAGGATGTCACAGCATTTTAGCTATGCACAATGAAAACTGGTGTCATAAATTTTGCCTGAGCATTTTTAACCCTTTATTCCCACATCAATCGCTCATGTTTTCCCCTCCCTCACCCCTCCTCTTTTTTTCTTTTCTTACTATAGCAAATCATAGTAAATAGACTATGGAACATATGTATGGATTTGGTATGGCATAATGGGTAAAATACTGGGTTTGGAGTATGGAAGAAATGGATTAACATTCTGCCTCTGACACCAATTGAATTACTCTGGACAAGTCACTTAACCTTTATGCAACTCAGATAATGCCTTAGGACTTATCTACTAAATCATAGATGGTTGAGAACTGTGTTTCTTTATTGGCAAAGGGAATTCCCAAACTGGTAGATTTCTATACTGAAGAATCACAGATCTTTTTTTTTCACATAAACACATATGTGTGTGTGTTGGCTAATTTTGCTGGTAAAGACATAACTATGGATTCATACATACATTTATAAATATATGCACACTAATACTTTGGTTGATTCTGATTTCATCAATGTGAATATGCCCTCCAGCTATGCAGATCCTCATCCATCCATTCCACACACATGTGTGCATATGTTTCCATATGTTTATTATATTAGAACATTTTAGAGATATACCAAAATATCTAGAGAAATGTCAGCTTTCTTTTGTCTAAAAACATGTGTGATGTACTAAGCCCATTGCTGTTAAAATAGGGGAAAGGAATGGGTTGTTCAAATTAGATCTTAAAATAAGGGGAGTCATGATATTTTCATTTAAAACAATTTTCAGAATATTAGTATAATTCTATTGTTCTTAGCTAATTCTATTGATCAATTAAATATGCAATCAATTCTATACTAGTAATATACCTTCCGGCACCCCTCTCCTCTCTACCCCACTTCTGGCTGCAGTTCTGTGGCACTGTGTGCGTATAATATATCAAAAAGTGTAGAGCCTGAAGGAATCAAGGAAGGTGTAATATAAATGTAAAGCATTTTTATAATTCTGGCCATCATAAGCTATCTAGGTATCTATTAAGAATTTCCAATGGAGGCACTCAAACAGACCACACAAAGTGCTGACATCTTTCATTGACCCTTTCAAAGTAATTGTGAGCTAATGACTTTGTTTTCAGGTTTGGAACTGAATTTAACAGGGACTGGTTCCAATCCTGGGTGGTGCTGGGAAATTTCAGCCTTACTCACTAGAATTTGGCTGAGACCACCAGACTTGTTTCATGTGAGGGCCCTCTTCCCATAATCTGACCAGAATAGTTTATGAGTCTTCTGAGGAGCTAAATGCAGGTCCCATAGACAGAAAAAGATGCATGTACTGCTCAAGTAGTAGACCACACAGTCATGAGCTTTCCCCTCTGAGCATTTATACTCAGGAAAGCTATACCACCCCTTTCTTTCAGAAGCTGAGGGTGAAAGTGGAAAAAAAAAACACACCAGAAACACAAATTACATCCCACAGCTGAGAAAGCCTTACTCTCTAAAAAGTTTTAAATAAATAAATAAATAAGGAGGAAAACCCAAATGGGATCGCTCTTCAAACATACAAATGATCTTATGTTAACAGTTGGGATTAAACATCTGTCTCGTGGTTATGTGATCATAACAGATGCTGTGTGCAAACGTTTCCTGCTAGCTTTGTTTTGGTTATTGTTATTTGGGCTGAATTCAGCTTAAGGGATACAGGTTTTTATGGTCCTTCTGTGCTTCATAGCCAGCTCTGTCACTGCTTTAAGAGAAAAGTGGGCAGGGATTTGGGATTGGAGAGGATTGAGGAGGGGGGATAAAAGGCATGTTCTTTGATGTCACAATGGAATGATGTCATATATAGGAAATCCCAATATATTGGTTCAAAGCCACTTTATAGTTTATAGTCTTCTTTAGGTTGCCTTTGGGCCCAGTGGGCAATATGGATGAAATTAAGTGTAGAAGTATCAAAATACCTTACGATGCAAAACTACCAGAACATTGTACTATTGATTGTTCTTTTTCTTCTTCTTCTTCTTCTTCTTCTTCTTCTTCTTCTTCTTCTTCTTCTTCTTCTTCTTCTTCTTCTTCTTCTTCTTCTTCTTCTTCTCTCTCTCTCTCTCTCTCTCTCTCTCTCCCTCCCTACTTCCTTCCCTCCCTCCCTCCCTTTGTACCTCCCTCCCTTTCTCTCTCTCTCTTTCAACACACACACACACACACACACACACACACACACACCTCTAGGTATAAAATGTGTTGGATCATGTTTCCTGGAAAACCTTACTGATATCCTGGAATCTGAGATTGCTAGGTATATAGGCAAAGTAAAACAGAACTAAGGTAGTTACTATAGTGGTCCAGGGCTTCTATGGCAAGAATTTTTTGTCTTTTTTCTTGTGCTTTGCAAACCAGTGTTACTTTGGCTCAGAACCCTTCAGATAACTGTCACTTATCAGGACACAGCACTATATGCCAGAGTCTAGCCAGGTAGTCTAATGGATAGAGCACTGGGTCCGGAGTGATGAAAATGAGTTCAAATCCAGCTTCAGATATTCACTTTGTGACCCTGGGGAAGCCACTTAACCTCAATTTACCTGAATTTCCTCACTGAAAACTACTATATATAATAATAGCACCTACCTTGCAGAGTTGTTGTGAGAATCAAATGAGATGTTTGTAAAAGCACTTAGCACAGTGTGTGGCACATAGTAGCTGCTATACAGGTATTTATTCCTCCCTTATTCCTTCCTTTTGTCACTTCTACATGTTATCATAGGCTTTAACTTAAAGCTTGAAGAAATGGTATAGAAATAGAATATAGAAATATAGAAATCATCTATACCATTTTATATAAAAGGAAGCCGAGACCTAGATAAGCCAAGTGACTTGCCCAGGGTTAGTAGGTAGTAGTAAAGGCCTGGGCCAAGATTCAAACTTATATCCAGATGTCTAATCCCACCTTTTTTTTTTTTTTTTGGTGTTTTTCTTTTTAACTTTCATAAGACTTTCAGTAAAATAAAACTGTGGAACTTTCCTCAGTGTTTCTTTTCCCTATGTATTCTAGGATTAAAAAGAGACAGAATGCTATACTCAATAAACTAATCATAGCATTTTTGTTGATCTAATAAGCATTCTTTGGTAAAAATACGAAAGGTTATATGAAGACACATTGGCATCATCCACCTAACTACCAAACCGATATCAGTGCTAGCTTTGATTCTAAGGGTTGAGACAGAACACATACTAGTCCCAGGAAACCTTTCCTTCCTAGAATTATAGAGCTATTCTAAGTAGTTTAGGGGTAGTGGTATTTTGTACTTAGAAGGATGAAAGGAGCTGGAGCCTTTTATAATAGCACCAATCTAGGGTAAGCACCTTTGAATACACCAATCCTGAGTAAGCCAGATAAGACATTGTTAGAATTCCTTTGATATTCATGGGATGTACTTAATAGACTCATCAGTCATTCTAGTTATTTCTGTCTGCATGCCAGCCACCTCCCCCCACCCCAATCTCTGTCGAGAAAAGGCCCAATCTAAACAGACTACATCACCCTTAATTTCCTTAATGCCATGAAAGTGGCAAAAACTCTATTTCTGGGCTCCAGCTGTGTGGCAACAGTATCAGACAGAGTGGGTTGCATTTTTTATTTCTAGACATAGGCTATAATCATAACTATAGCCTTAGCATGATCCTAAACCTGACCTGTGACTACAATTGTCCATAAAACAATCAGTTGTTTGAGTATTAAAGGGAGAAACAATGAGTAGGATAGTTCTTTCTACCCCATAGACTCTTCCCCATCATCTGGTACCTTGAATATGGGCTTGATCTGCATTATGGTCATTGATTCTTTTAAGTCTATGTCTCTCTGTGGTCACCTTTGCTCTCTCTACTGAGGAGATGTTTTAAATAATATGGAAATATGCCTATTATGAGATAGATTAGCATTACTTTAAAAATGATGATTGGGATGACATTTCTGTGTTCACAAGCTAACTTAATTGACAGAGTAAAATCAGGTCCACTTCTATAAGCTAGAAATATGCCAAAATAGTATATCTATTTTTGTATTCTCATTCTATCTACATGCAATCACAGGACTTCCCCCCCCCCCACCTACTAAACTAGACTGATTAATAAGATAGAGACTCTCTCTCCAGAGGAGATCATTCAGTTTGTGTATAGGTGATTTGAGGACCAGTTGGAGGAAATGGGCATTTTTTGAATGGAGAAGATTAGATTTAAATGGCATATGATTATTGTCTTATGTATTTGGAGGAAGAAGGATTAGACTTTTAAGTTTACCTATTTATCAACTTATTTGTCTGTTAAGCCTATCTATCTATTTGTCTGTCTGTCTATCTAATCCATCTTCCTATCTATGGGTTTCTCTATCATATCCAGGAAGTGCAGGAACTACTCAGAGGCTTGATCCCACTCCACTACTCACCAGCTTGAGACCCTTTGGAATGCTTCATTTCCAACCTGGGCTAGCTTACTTGTCCTTAGGCAATCTGTTGGACCCCAAAGCCAGTGATTCATCACACTGATGATGAACAACACAGACATCTGAAAGAAGATGTGGCAGTCTCAGTCACAAGTACAAGAGGGTACCTCCATGTTTTGCAGGAATTGGATTTGTTCAATTAAACTCCAGAGGGCAGAACCTGAAGCAATGTTTGGAAGCTTCAAAGAGGAAAATTTAAGTTTAAATGTCACACTCTCAATAAAAGTCTTACCATTCAAGCTGTCTACAAGAGGAATAGGTTATCCCGAGAGATGGTGGTTTTCAGAGTCTGAGTTTCATCTATATTATAGTAGGAATTTCTTTCATTTTTGATTGGGTCTAGATGGCTCCCAAGATCACTTCCAACTCTTAAGTTCTGTGATTGCTCTTAACAATTAATCAGTGTTGAAACAAATGGCCTTGGGAGAAAACAAACCTCAGAAAGATTCCCCCACATTCTGTCTTTGTTGACTTTCCTCCACCACTACTAATGGCTGCAATATTTACTATGATTGTCTAAATTTATAGTACACATTCTCCTGGCTTGCTGGTTCCCATTTTCAAGCTTTTTCTTACCTCTTTTGTCTTTAATGAGTAAGGTTCTCTCCTATTTTCCCTTTCAACTTCATAGCCTGAATCAAATCATGTTTCTTGCTCTTCCATTTCCTTTAAATGCTTCTTTTATCTTCTTCTCTATCCCTGGTTCAGTTAACATATGCCGTTCCACTCCCCATACATTTGCCATAAAGTCCACCTCTGTCAAACAATTCTCTTGCTAGCATTTTTAAAGCCAGCCCACTTACATTTGATAATTTTTGTTCATAAGGGTAGAAGATAAAAAAAATTCAAAGTAATTTGAGGAGTAATTGCTGTTTTGATCTTTTCTCATAAGGAAGAAGAATTTTGCATTCAATCCATGGCCAGGTCCACAAATTTAGACTTTAGAAATGTAGCACTTATACTGAGGTACTTATATGGGTTCCTAGGCTGCTTCTTATGGGATGTTAGGATCTTGTAAGGACTATAGCAGCGAGGTTCTTAGATAAGGATTGAGGAACATTATCCCTGACTCTGTTTGACACACTCTCACCTTCCCAGCATGGGATATTTTTCTTCTTAGTTCCCTCAGAGGCATGTTGTTAAAAGTTGGAAACAGAACCTATATGTTATTAGTATTGGAATTTCTATCTTAATGTTAACTGATGCCTCAAAAGGAACTTCAGGTTGGCTTCCTAAGTGCTGAGTGGAAAGACTGCTCATTTTGGAGTCAGAGAATGTGGTTTCAAATTCTGGCTCTTTTATATACTACCTGGGTTATATTAGTCAGGGCATAAACATCATATCTGAAAAGATATGAAAAGAAAAGCAGGTCTATGTGAACTTTTAAGATAATTATCCTATATTCAAAATTATTTATAGCAACTCCTATGGTGGTAAAGAATAACTTAGGGCTGGGGCAGCTTGGTGGCATAATGAATAGTGCACTGGCCCTGCAGTCAGGAGAACCTGAGTTCAAATAGGGCCTCAGACACTTAACACTTACTAGCCTTGTGACCTTGGGCAAGTCACTTGACCCCAATTGCCCTTCCTTCCCCCCTCCAAAAAGCAACAACAAAAAAAAGAATAACTTAGGAGGTGCTTATCAATTGGGGAATGGCTGAACAGGTTATGATATATGTATATGATGAGATACTTTTGTTCTGTGAAAAATGGTGGAGATGATTTCAGAGAAACATGGGAAAACTTGTAGGAACTGATGCAAAATGAAGTCAACAGAAGCAGGAGAACAATTTATGCAATGACAGCAGTATAGTAAGAATTTTGAAAGAATTAGGAACTCTCATCAATTCAAGGACTAACCACAATTCCAGAGGGCTAAATATGAAGCATGCTACCTACCTACTCTGATAGGGAAATAATATACTAGAAGCATATCCACACATATAGACACAGTAAATAATTTACTATTTTCCTCTTTCTTTTCCCCCATGTTACCGTTTATGGCTATAATGAGATATATATACATATATATCCATATTTTTCTCTATCTTCCTTTCCAGGTTTTTTGTTTTATTATTTTTATTTATTTATTTTGGGAAAAAGTTCTTTGTGAACTCTAAGGCATTATATACATGTGAGACAGTAATAGTAGTAATATTATCTATCTCTCAGGTTTATTGTGAGAATCAAATGAAATAACTGTTTCATAAATATAAAAGTGAATGCTCTGCGAACTTAGAGCACTATGTAAATATCAACTATTATTATTGTCTTTATCATTTCTCTATACATGAATTACCTTTAGAAGTATATGCACTAAAAAACTGTCCTCTCTATTTTTTCAACAGTTTGAC
Source organism: Gymnobelideus leadbeateri (assembly GCA_011680675.1). Taxonomy (NCBI): domain Eukaryota; kingdom Metazoa; phylum Chordata; class Mammalia; order Diprotodontia; family Petauridae; genus Gymnobelideus; species Gymnobelideus leadbeateri. The sequence continues at coordinate 558,483 of WOXC01006184.1, forward strand.
ATTTTATATCTTATAGTATAATAGTATTAGTCAACTGATAACCAGCCTGAGAAAGCCAGAAAAAAATAACAAATGCTCTTGCCATTCTTTGCACTTGGGGCAGCTAGGTGGCACCATAGTGCACAGAGTGTCAAGTCTATAGTATGAAAGATTCATCTTTGTGAGTTCAAATCTAGCCTCAGACACATCCTAGCTCTGTGACCCCTGAGCAAGCCACTTTGCCTAAGTTTCCTCACCTATAAAATGAGCTGGAGAAGGAAATGGCACATCTCTTGAGTATCTTTGCCAGGAAAACCCTGAATGGCATCATAAAGAATTGGACATAGCTGAACAAAAGCAACAAATTTTTTTTTTCAACAGTTTGTCATTTTATATTTTAGAGTATACCAGCAGCAGCTAACTGATATCCAGTTTGAGTTAGCCAGGAGGAAGTCACAAATGTTCTTGCCATTCTTTGTACCAGATCATGTGTTTAAAAGTAATAACAGCCTTATAGATAACGTGCTCAAGTCAGTGGGATTTCTTCTTCTTCCTCTTTTTAAATAACTGAACAAACCTAAATATTTCCACTTAGGCCATATGATACAAAGCATAGGGAATGGGTTGAAAGCTAGGTGTATGTTTATCTACATTTTTAAGAAAATACAAATTTATTTCTCTGCTGGTAATTCCATGGAGGATTGACTGGCCCAAATTTTCAAAATGCTTCCACCACACTTCCATTTTCTGTGAGTGCAATTAGTTGCAGGTACAAAATTTGGAGCAAAGAGGCCCCCGGTGACCAGTTGCGCCTGCAGTTATCCAACTGTGGCTGCAGGTTTTCAGTGCACAACTGATTGCACCCACAAAAAGAAAGGCTACACTTTGAAAATGTGTCCCTTTAAGACAGTTGGGGGATTGCAGGCCTCTGGTTGGCAGATTGCAATAATTATGGGAGTCACAGCCATTGCTTCATCTTAGATTGCACATTTGAAATCCAGGTTAGGAGTAGCTATTGAAAGAAGGTCTTTTGTTAAAAATGTGGATCTCCTCCCACATAACCCTGACCAAGATTAGTAGAGTCAACATTAGAATTCCTGAGTTCAAATCTCCAGGCTAGCTTGCTGTGGCTTTTCCTAAGAGTTTAAACTGAGGTTCTCAGTCACAATGTCAATATAACACTTTGAACCCACTCTTCATTTGCTTCGAAGATTGACTCTTGTAAAGTGACTTCCTGTACCACCTAGCAAAGGCCTCCATGTGTATAAGGCTATTATTAACCATGTCACTTCAGTACATAAGAAGGTTTTGGAAAGAATTCCAGGCAGATCTGCTATTTCAATAATGCATTAACATAAACTGAGTAATAGATATTAAGACCATGTTCAAAATACAATGACAACTTTTATATATCTCTTTTGTAAACAAAAAGAGCGTGCATTGCAAGGCCTCCTGATGAAATAATAAAACCCATTCTCATCTAGAGAAAAAGAATCATTATAGGAGGATGGTAATTTACTTTATATAACCTTCAATTGATTATATTGTGCCTGCTACACAAATATCATAGGAGCTATTGATCGTAAAACCTACCAAATAGATCTCTAATAGCCTTTACTGGGGGAAAATAATTATGCTAGCACGGTGGTCAAACACACATAAACCAATGTGGAGGTATTAATGTAGAGTATTATTACCTATCTCTCTGAGAAGTATGTAGAAGGAACTTCACAGCAACACACTATGTCTAAACACCATGAAAGCTCAATATCTGAGCCAACAATTACAGCCAGTTATGCCGAAAAATTGATAACTGTGAGTAAAAGCTAAGGCTAGAAAGCAGAGATTGGAGCTTGCTTAATAAAAGTAAAATGATAACCACAAAAATCCTAATAGAAGAGGAGTCCTACTGCCATATATATATATAGTTAGAAATTGAATTTCCCTGTGGTGCCAGCAGTGGGATAACTTTTCAGAGTCAAAAGCTTTCTATCCAGCCCAGATCAAGATCAATGATCAACACCCGTAAAAGGTCAGGGTGTCTAATCAAAGAACAGATCATCTATCTCTGAAGGAAAAGTGTACAACATCATCTAGAATTTCAGTACAGCCAGCCCCAAATGGCAAGAAAAACCAAAGCAGAGGGAAACTTCAGTTCCACTTTTGTGAACAAGAAGACTATTTTCATACAAAACAAAAACAAAAACAAAAACTATAGCCATATTTCCAACTCTCTAAAATACAGCCAGAAGACCCAAATATGAGTGAACAAAGGGTACATATATGACATATTGAGATTCCTTCACTTCATTGGAGTCTTAAACAAAATAATACAAACCAGAGAAATTCTATGGAAGTTTTGTCAACTTAAAAACAATAATTGGAAGAAGAAAAAACACCCAGAAACCTATTTTTATTACTGTAATGAATCATATCTATAATAAAAAAATTAAACATGAAAAGTCTACACTCAGGGAATGAAGACTAAGAAAGTCAATTGGTGTTAAAGCCATGGGAGAATATAAAAATTACATTTCCCAATGTGGCTTTTAAACTATAAGGTCATACAAAGTGATTGTGTTGTAAGACCGTGAATGGGCCAAGGTGGCAGTCAGAGGAAGAATAAAGGGCAAACCCTTCTCACTTTTGGAGAGACATCCCTAAGATGGAAATTCTAGACACCCGAGTATGAAAGAAACTAGTCCTTTAGGAACAATATGGTTCAAGTGTCAATTTCTCTTCCTTTTTGGTCTTACCAGCTTCAGTTATTTAAGGATACAACACTCAAAGAATGGAGTCATAGCTATCTTGGTGAATAATTTATAATTTAGAGACTAGAGATAAGGTATTTCTATGGGAAAGGGGAGGGGTTTCTTTTTAATTGTTTATGCTATTTTTTTTTTTTAAAGAAACAGGCTCTTCCCAGAAAACTAAGGGCTCCTGGCAGCTAAGCTACATACTTATATTTTCAGTGTTTGTACAAAGAACTCATTGGATAAAGAACTCATGCACTAAAACACACACACACACACACACACACACACACACACACACCATTATTGAGTATTTGGTATAGTTGAAAAACAGAAAGCTTGACTTTATTTATGTTGTATTTAACTTAAGATAATGTATCTTTAATTGCAAAAGTTTTAGGTCTGAGAAATGTTCCCAATATATACATATATATGTATTCCCAATACATACATGCATACATACATACATACAAAAATACATGTATATATACATATATGTGGGAAGTCTTTTAAAAAATCAGCAGTGCAATGTTTAATTATAAAAATTTTTTTGATAACAACTATTATTTATCTTTTATCGTACATTGTGGTGATAGGTCATATCAAATGCCATCTTTTCTTAGAAAAATTGTAATCTGTTTGTTAAATCAATTATCGATTCAAATGAAAATATTTGGACCCTACTTATGAAGGGAAAGGGGGGAAATAGCAACCAAAATTGTAGTGGTTCAGTTATGCCTTAATGTTAAATCTTAGTAATGATAATTCTCTGACCCTTTTTTGAAACCTCATTATCTGGATAAATCAGACCTGTGCATTGATGGTCAAGAGATAACACAACCCACTGTCGTCAAATATTATTTAGGTCTACACCAAAGGAAGAATCTGCCCTGTATTATGTGTGATTCTAATACCATTCCCCTTCTGTCTCTAGAACATGGATGTATATACTCACATGCAGAGGTTATAGAATCTCACATATCACATGAAGCATACCTGTCCACTTCTTTTTCTTTTTTTTTTCAAAGTAAATTTAGTAGATTACAAGGACACTATTAATAGTGTTATTCTTGCACAGCTAAGAGATTGAAAAGGAAGAGAACACACTAGCACTGGGTCAGGGTGCAGGGGGCTTTCCTGCAGGTTTCAGTCCCACCTGCACTCCCTGATTGGCTGAGCTTGCTGTCGGAGTCGTTGAGTGCTCGGCAGGAGGATTTGGGAATGATTAATTGCCCTGTCTTGTGAGCAGAGAGTTCTAAACAGCAGGGTTCTCCGCATATGTAAATACAAGTGGTCTCAGTGCTCTAACGGTACCAAATGAAATGAACAAAATGACTTAACAAAAGGACTTGACTTGGAATGTTTAGATTTTGAAGATTAGTTTCTATTATATCCCTGTGGGAGAAAAGAATATGTTGTATGGGAAACTGGATAGGCTTAGAATTCCACATAACTTAATTCATCTATCTCAGAGCTGATATTTGGTTTGTACCAACAGGAAAATCAGTTCAGCATCAGAATATCTGTTTTCCTCCTCCAACCTCCCAACCCCAAACAGATATTTAAATAAATTTTAAAAAGACAAACCACTACTCGTGTCATACATAAATAGCACATGTTAAGTTACATATCTAAGGAGTTCAATAGATTTATGGCGTTTATATTCCATTTTTATAGTTTTTATCATAGAAATAGCATCATCCACATATTATGGGAAATGCTTCATGCAAAAAAAAAAGGGAACCTAGATTTTCTAGACAAGTATATGTATTTAGTGCTACTGAACATTTTCCTCATTAAAAAAATTAAAAGGTGTATATTCCCTGAATTTATTTTGTGTAATATATTTTAATGAAAATTTTCTAAGCCTTTAAAAAACAAACTTCTATATTATCAAAGATCACTTGCAACTGAAAAAGCATTTTGTACCTCTATGTAAATAGATGGAAAGGGATGTAGGGTTTTGTTGTTTATCTATCTATCTATCTATCAAATTTATTTATGGAACTTCATCTTCACAAACTCAGTAGACTTAAAATGGTAGTTGAAACAAAAGAATAAAAACATAAGAATATGCAAACTATAGTATAAAAATTAGAGATAGAAAAAATTTACTCTATATCAACAAATCTATTTCCTTGACTGTTGAAGGACTGGCCCTTTCATTGCATTCTCAAGCATTTGGCTCAATGCATATATCTGCAGGCAGACTTAATGCAACTAATATGAAGGAATAAATCAAGTGTTCACCTGTAATTTACCTCATTTGCTTTTGATCACAGATTAGTTTGGTATAGTTTTTTTTTATAAAAATCAATTGCAATTAATGTTGCTGTAGAATATGCTCCCCCACCCCCTTCCCTCATGCCAAATAACATGTTTTAAGCAGCAGAAGTTTAGATTTGAAAAAAATCTTGAAGTTCCCTTATGTCTGAGGTAGGTCTATATGATTCCAGTATACTAGCTGGAAAATGAGTAAAATAAAAACAGAAAACAAACCAACATGCCCATCTAGGCACAGCTTATGTATAAATTGTTCTCTTTCCTAATTTTTAAGGTGGCTCTGAGGTCAGACATTTAAAAAAAATAAAATCACATTTCTACAAAATTACTGTATGCAGAAATCTCTTGAATATCTTTCCTTGTACTAGATTTAGAACTTAAAGCACAGAGTTAGGAAAATTAAGACAAAGCTGTCACTATTACCAGTGCAAGAGAGCTCTGCAATACCAGGTGGATTTGCAGTTTGAAATGATCCGATGAATAAACTGATCCACTGAACTCCTGCTGTCCCCCCATTGTGGCACATAAAATTGCATTATCATCCGTGAAATGATCCCAGACATTTAGGGTACTTTACAGTATATTATTTTCTCTTGTTAGGAAACTGAGAATCTCTCCTCCTTCACTCGCTCTCCTGTTCCGGAAATTTGTGTGGCTTTTCTAAGCTGTGATATGGTGGTTTTAAAATGCTTTCGTGTTTTCCTACAGCTTTTGCAAGCGCACCAGTGCCCAGTAAATAAAGTAGCAGCCCGTGTCCCTTTTAGCAAGAGCTATATATCTGTTCAGACTTGTAATTTGCTCCGTTTATATCCTTTGCCCTTGAACTCTGGTTATTAACGCAATGTTTCTCCAAATGATGCCATATAACTCTGCTTCAAGCACATTCACAATGACACCACACCAACATCCGAAGGAAGGGCCAGAGCTAGCTGAACAGAAGGAAAACTGAAGCTGAATTGGGGAAGTTGCAGTACATTATTCAAAACGGAACTGGCTATGAAACTATATCGACTGATATTTACGTTGCTTCAAGACTATCTCCAGACTTTGGCTAGACGTATTCAGAGTTCTGCTAGATAAGTAAATGGGTCAGATAGGTTTGATTAAAAGGAAAAAGCCTGAATGAATCCTCTCCCTAGAACTAAACTAAAGTTATGTCACAGGATTTGAAAAACTCAGGTATCCTAACTGCATGGCTGCGAAGGGACATGGGGAACAGGGACTAAAGAAGACAGGGGTGAAGCTTGATTAGTAATGAAAATTAATGTTTTTCATGTTTTGAGGATGCTGTTTCTATGCCATTACAACAACCTCGAGGGGGCTTCTCCAATTCTTTCATTATTCTTGAGACTTAATTGTACAATATATTGCATAGAATGAGTAGTTGATTGGTTGAGGCTGAGGATATTTTCATTGTTCAGTACAATATCATTAATTCAGACTGTGAGAATTTGAGTGGGTACTTTAGCACTATCTACTAAGAATGATGTTTACTTTAGAAAATTCACTCTTTTCAAGCCCTTTTGACATATAGCTGCCTGCAAACAATCTGTATTAACTGATTAAACAATATTTGCTCTAACAGATTCCAGTTTGGTGTCTTAACATTATGAAAATCTTGTTCAAGTTACTTTATTTAAAGGTAATCAAACTTCATTTTTTTACATTACCTATAATTTCTTTAACAACTCTAAGCAAGCTTTCCCCCTCAATGAATCAAAACTGTTGATATTTAATCATAGATAGATTTTTTTGCATGATATTTATTAAAATGAGATTTAATGTATAGTAACTCCCCAAGACCATCAAATACTGTGCTGTATATAATGTGACTATTCAAATATATTGATGATGATGCGGTTGACAAAATAAACAATTCCTCCTATCATACTGAAATTCATTCAGAATTAGAGATTTCCTTGAAAACTCTCGACCAATTTCTACATCTTTGAAGCAAAGATTATGTTGTTATCTGTAAAATGTTGAACCCTGCAACAATCATTGCTATTTGTGGAATACAAGCATTATTATTATTATTTTTTTACTTATCACAGTAAGAAACACTAAAATTTTGTCCATCATCACTGTTTCAAGTTAAGGACATTGATGACTACTTTTTTCTGGTGGGACCAAAGAAGGGATATGTGACTATATATCTCTAAATGACATAGGCATGAAAATTAAGTGCTGTTGTACAGAACAGTTAGCGGCATTATAAAACATCATCATGTTTGAAGTTCTATTCATAGTTATGACTGAAATTATTTGTAAAGATACATTACCATTTACAAACAATTGTGTCACGTACATACTTTCTGAGCATAAGACATCTGTGACTATCTGGACCTTTTTTATAGTTACATTATGAAACTAGTGTATTCATGATGTCTATATCGTGAATACAGTGAGTATATGTGCTGCTATACATAAACCCCCATGTAACAGAGACCCAGGTGCCTAGTAGTTAGGGTTCTGTCTTGGATTCAGTAAGATCTGGATTCAAGTCTTATCTCTGATATTAACTCTAAGTGATCCTGGGCATGTAATTTAACCTCTATGTACTTTAAGCAATCCTCTAGGATATATCTGCTAAGTCTTGGCTGGGACAAAATCTGTATCCGTAAAGATAGTTCCTACACAGGGAGTTCTCGATTTGATAAAATTATACATCTCTCAAATATATACATATAGGTATATGTGTGTATATGTATGTATATATATATATATGTGTACATATATAAACATACACACACACATATATATATTCCATATTTCCTTCCAATTTTGGTTCCCATAAATTGTACTAAGTTGAGAGCAATTTTTAAAGATGAGATTAACCATTCTAATAAGATTTTGGTTTTGTTTGGTAGTTTGGCAACTACTCAGCTGAGTAATGTTTCATGTATGTGTCACTTTTTCAAATGTATTCTTTAATATTAAATAACTATATGAATTAATGTGAAATTCAATCCTAGATAACTGAAAGGAATTGTGTTTTATACGTTAAAATCATTTAAATAAATTAGTTCTAGAAAGCACTGAAGTATTAGAATTTTCCCTTTGAAATCCACAAAGCTGTTTCTATACATTTCAGTCAGGAAATTAAGATAAAATTCAGAATAAAACTATGCTATTATCTAACTGATTTCTAAATATCTATGAATAAAACAGAAGTTGCCTTTGGAACAAAAATTTAAGGGCCTCTGGCTGGATTTAAGTTCTTTTCCCTTGCTTGCTTTATTATTTTCACTGCAAGTACATTTTTTACTCTCAATCCTTATTCCTCAGTTGACTGGTCTTGAAAATGGGAGTTGGGAGAAGAGGAACAACTCTCTCACAAGACCACTTTGAGACTTTCATTTGTAATTATAAAACACTTTGTTCATTTGCTTTTGCATTTTTGACAAGACTATTAAAGTAATATTTTTAAAGATTACTTTTTACCTTTATAAAAATTATTTCTTTCCCTAGAATTCCCAGTGCTCCTGTGTAGTGAGTAGAATTGCATACATTATTTTAATTTTATTTCATTGGAAGTAGCATTTTATTAATTTTTTCAGCAATTGATCAATTCCTAAAACTAGGAGAAGATAAATATGAAAGTAAAATGGGCAGAAATAAGTGATGCAGCATTCCGAATTATATCTGTTAGATGATTTAACATATTCCTTTTCTATTGTGGGATCTTTGAAAGGTGTAAATTAAACTAGAAAAAAAAGAAGAGTAGAAAAAAGGATTCATAATTTATTACGTAAGATTTAATTAAGGGAAACTTGTTCCAAACTCCACCTTTATGTATAAAAATTTAATCAGCCTAGTATAGTACCATGAATAGGATTTCATGAGACCTTAAAATCAAACCTATTACTCAGCATTTCAATTTTAAAGGATTTGTACATTTAGATAATGTTTGCATCCTATAGTAGCAAAGCTTTCTGACTTTGCTGGGGTGTCCTGAATTAACCTTGGTATATTCAAATTAGCAAACCACTCACTAGGTATCTAAGAATGCTCTCTAATATTACTGTCTCCATGAATCTGGGTAGGCAAGTACACAGAGTGTATCATAAAATAAGATTTTTCTTTAAATATTACCAACTTTAATATCATTCTTGCAAGCTTCACAAGTTCAATGCAATATATTTCAGGACTATGAAGGTCAATGCAAGATGACAGATTGAAATACTGTACGTGACTTGCAAAAGTCATTTTTGGGCAAGCTGTTTTCCAGGACTTAAATTAAATTAAAACATACCTTACATCAGACAATTTTTAAAACCAGATTGTGGCCTCATTCTCCAAAGAATATCACTTTTATCCCTAGTTGTCAAACAGCTATTACCATCAAGATGATAAGGTTGATGATGTGCTCCAAATACTGATTAAGGGGATACTGCAAGTGCCGTTCCTCTTCCTTGAAGGAGTAATTTTCCTGTCGGCATGATAGAAAATAAAATGCCAAAGGTTTTTCTTATGAGTTGAAAACTCTCCTTGAAGTTGTGGATGTTGCTGTTTTTTCCCCTCCCTGCCTGGCTTCATAATTTGGGGGAATTTTTCTCCTAGACTCATTGAAATTAGAGATCATGTGTTTCGAAATATTACAGAATCATTGTGTTAGAAGTATTCTCAGATGCAGAGCCAACAGTAGCAATTTTTACACCCATAGCAGACTTCAAAAAAATGAACACCCAATTCAGTCAAGGGTGGGAAGTAGGTAGTGATGGAAGCAACCCTTGGAAACCAAGAGACTAGAGAGGATCTTTTCTTGGGAGCCACTATTAATAGAGGCAAGAATACAGAGAGAAGTAACCATTATCCATCTGGCAATTTCCAATTTTTTTTTTTGGAGGGCAATTGGGGTTAAGTAACTTGCCCAAGGTCACAAGGCTAGGTTTTTGTTTGTGTGTGCGTTAAGTGTCTGAGGCCGGATCCGAACTCAGGTCCTTCTGACTCCAGGGCCAGTGCTCTACTCACTGTGCCACCTAGCCACCCCCCAGTTTCCAGTTTTCACTAAGTATTCCTTTTAACTGAATGGTAAGGTCATTTGTTTCTATCTGACTGAAGACTATAAGGGCTGTCTAAAATTTAGGTGCCCTGGGGAAAAGGCCCCATCATGCTGACCAAGTTATAGCTCTGCTCAGAGGTTATGGAGTCTTGCCCATACTCTGTATCTCTGTATACCCTTCCTGGACTTCATCTTCCTCCTCACTCTTTCTAGATAAACTTCCATTGATTTATTCTAAGTTTGTGTATATTGCTGTGATGGAAGCAGTACAGCCATAATATTGCTGCTTGTCTTGTGACACTGCCCCACATTTGTTTCTGAACATGCTTCTTAGCTTAAACCTGTGGACTTATTGCCCCTCTGCATTGTGGATTTTGCCTGCATTTACTCATTTGCCCTGTTGACTCCTCTACTCTCATTTGAATTTGTACTTCATCACACCTGTTTGTCCCACCCAGATTAATTCCACTGTTTTAATAATCCTACAGATTAGAATCCAACAGAAACAGGTGCCTGCTAATCTCCTGCATTTGCCTGGTTCCTCTTGCTCTGGGCCCAACTTCCCTAGTCTAGTTGAGACATGACATCCTTGCTTCACTCAACATCGCCAAAAGACTCAGGAATGGCAGAAAAATTGTTTGCCATGTAAATGCCTCAATTGAAGGCAATAGAATGAAAAGCTCAGGGCTCCATTCCCTGGCAACAGTTGAGCCAAACTACAGGGAAGAGAAAAGTGCTGCTGTCCAGGCCAGGTTCATAGCTATGCAGAAAGAGAATAAATGGTACTGGGAGCATTCCAGTCTATGGCCTCACTCTCACCTCCCACCTTTTCCAACCACAAAGATACAATGAGTGAGGTTCAAGTATTAATTAAACTCTTGGCACTACGTTCATAGGAACTCTAAGAAGGCTGGGCAAAGGTAAATTTTGTTATGTTTGATTGGGCAGATAACTCATTTGGTCATGCCCTACTTCTCAGGGAATATCTCCTTACTGAGCAATACTGAAGGGACCCCTTCATGAGTTCTCTGGGACATTTGATGATCCTCTAGTTAGAGGAAGGATCTGGAGTAAAGTATTTTTTTAAATGAATTAACCTTGGTGGAGCAATTTACTAGTATTAATTTATCAATTTACTACTAGTTTCTATTTGTAATGAATAGCTTTGGGTAGATTTGGTACCCGATGTACTAGCATTCATACAATGATGTGCATACAAATAATAACTCCCATTTATATAGTACTGTTATATAATAATAATTCCTATTTATATAGTACTGTGAGGTGTTCAAAATTCATGCCACTGCCCCTTCCCTAAACTAATGCAGTCCTTCTAGTGCTTTTCCCATGTGTTCACAAGAATCAAAGTACTAAGTGTGAGGGGAAATCAATCAACCAACAAGCATTTATTGAATACCTACTATGATCCTGGTATTGAACAAGGTAGTAATAATACAAAGATAGAATTGAAATAGCTGCTGCCTTAAAGGAGCTTACTTTCTGTTGCAGGTGGGGGAGATAACAAGCATAAAAATAGGTACATTAAAAAAAAAGTTATCCCTGAGTGGGAAAGCATAAGGGTGAAGAAGTGATAGCAGGACAGTCTTCATATAGAAAATGGTGTTTGAGTTGAAAGAAAACAGGGATTCTAAGAGTCAGAGGTAAGAAGGGAGCACATTCTAGGCATGGGGGAAAGCCAGGGCACAGGAATGGGAATTAAACATGGTATGTGGTTAATGAGGAATAGCAAGAATGCCAATGTGGCTGGACTGTAGAGTATCTGGAAGGTAGTAATGTGATAAAATAATAAACCTGGGATGTGGCCAGGATGTTGAGTGCTTTAAATAACAAACATAAGAATATAGATTTGATTCTAAAGCCAATAGAGAATGGTTAGGGTCTATTAAGCAAAGGAAGTAATATGGTCAGACCTAGGTTTTAGGAAAATCATGTTGGTGCCCCTATAAAAGATGGGTTAGCTTGGGGGTAAACTTGAGGGAAGGAAACCAGTTGTAAAACTGGGGCAAAAATAAAATAAGGTGCTGGCTGTATGAGCAGAGAGAAGGGAGCTTACACAACTGATAATGTGGAGAATTGACATCATTTGACGTCTAATCGAATGTGTTGGGCTAAGTGAGAGTAATGAGTCACTGGTGACGCCATTGTACTCATGAAATAGTAGAACTGAATTATATAGATTTGAGAATCACCTGAATATAGATTACAATTAAACAAATGCAAGTTAATGTTCTCACCAAGTGGGACAAACAGAAAAAGGGTCAAGGATGGAACCTTAAGGTATATGAACAGTTAGTGGGCATTTCATGATGATCTAGCAAAGGTGACAAGGAATGAGTGGTCAGAAGGAGGAAGAAACCAAGAGGTGACAATGTCACAAAAGCAGAGAGAAGAGAGCATCCAGGGGCAAAGGGTGGTCAATAGTCAAATATCGAGCAGAGGTAAAGAAGGATAGAGCATTAGATTTGGCAATTGGGAATTCATTGGGAACCTTGGAGAGCTGTTTCAGTTGAGTAAGGAGCTCAGAACATAGATTGCATAAAGTTTAGAAGAGAATATGAAAACAAGCATGGAAGAGAACAAATGACAGCTTTTTCAAGGAGTTTCACTGAGAAGCAGAGGAGGGATAGAGAAGGATAGATCACATGGATGATTATGTATATTGAAGGTTTCTTTTAAAGATGGTGGGAGTGAGTCAGGCATATATATGGGCAGAAAAAAAGGAACCACTAAATATGGAGAGACTGAAGATTAGAGAGAAGGGAGATGATAGTAGGGGTAATCTAGTGGAAAATATAGGAGAGGATGTGACCAAGGGTAAATATAAAGGGGTTGGCTTTAATGATGAGACAGGCCACCTTTTCATTAGAGATTGCAGTAAAGGAGGAGAGAGGGGTAGATGAGGTCAAGGGTTTGTGAGAGGAGAAGGGGGAAAGAAGGTGCTCATGGAGAATGGTCTCAATTTTCTTGGTAAAGTTTGAAATCTGATCTTTAGCTGAAAGGGTGGTAAAAACCTGTATAATTTCATCATGGGGGTAGGGAAGAATGAAGGTACTGGATATCTACCAATCTAGTTAAACATACAGCAAAGGGACTATGTAGATGCCCTAGAAGCATTTGACACACCTATAAAAGTTGCTTCTTCAAGAACAGAAAAACTGAGGCAAGGAGAAATGTTGTTCCTTGCTGAAAGGGGCATTAATATAACACTATTCCCTATGTCTTCACACAACTAATTCTGAGCCTGTATGCTTCCTCAAGAGATACATCTATTCTTAAATTATGAATTTGAAACATAATGAGGCTGCATGGTGCCATTGGAAAAATCACTGGACTTGGAATCAGGATGCCTGGGCTTAATTCCTAGCTCTGTCATTTACCAGTTTAATGACACTGGGCAAGTCATTTTGCTTTTGTTGAACTGTTTTTTCCTCAAATATAAAACAAGGAAGCTAGACTACATGGTTCTCTAGTATGACCTCTCCAGAAATATTTGAAAAGTGTCATTAGCAAGTGTTCATCTGGATGTCTACCCTTTATTCTAGAGCCTTGAAACTATTTACTAGAAAAACAAAAACAAAACACACACAAAAAAAAACATGGATAGAAGTGAGTCTGTTATATTTAATAGGATCTTAATAGCATGAACATCTCTGACAGTAAGCCTTCCCTGTCCTTGATACTCTGCCCAATGGATCAAATAACCAGAGTTATCATATTCACATAATTGAAACTAAGAACATTCAATATGGTACAGATCCAGACAGATGTTAGGAAGTAAATAGCTTCACAAACCCAGTACAACCAGGAGTTTCAATATCATATCACACTGTTTGCTTTTTCCTAGGTCTTTCACTATTAATTCAGAGGTTCATAGACTCATGTTTTGGACCCAAGGACTTATCTATGGAAGAAGAATTATATATCACCCTATAATTCCATCATCATCAGACGTGTGCAGGGGTGGGAGAGTGTGGCCAGCATGCCACTTGAATGGTGGTGACTTGTGATCTTTGAGTGAAGTGAATTCAAATCTCTGGAAATGGTATTCCTGCTTTACTGCACTCTTAATTTTCATTCTTTTGCTCTTGATTCATGGTTTGAAAAATCTGACTATGCTTTCTGTTTGTTATCTTTTTGCTTTGGGATTTGCTGGTTTGGTGATTTGATTCTTTTTATTAATTTAGCGGGTATCACAGAAGAACAAAGTTCCCGGGACTTCATTTCCCTGATGCTCCCTGATACAGAGATCATTGCTCATGAGGAAAAAATACATTGGACTGCACTTTCCAGGAGGTCTACTGTGTAGCCACAGAGCTAAGATGTCACTAGACAAGGACATTATTGGCTAGAGAATATTCTAAAAGCAGAGTGGGTTTGAAAAGAAAAAAGCAAGGTTGTTGAAGGGAACTGTAGGAATAAGTTGAAACAGAAAGGCAAAGTTGTGGTTTCTAGTAGCTTTAGGTAAAAGGTCATGATACTATTTCCCAAGTTGACTTCACTCTGATTTTGTATTTGACCACACTAATATGATTCTGCTTGTGTTGATTAGACTCCAGCTGAGAAAACCATCATTGGTTTGGTGGGATGAAACACTTGTATTTTTTACTTTTCATTCTGCTCTATGGTGTTTCACCCAAACAGTTCTCTTGGTAGGTTGGACAGAGTACAGATTTCACTGTAATCTTTTTCTTGATATACATATACGTATGTGTATGTTTGTGTGTGTGTATAATATATATGTATACATACATATATATGTATGTATATATATATATATACATATGTGTGTGTATTTGACCTAGTATGTTTTGCTGTGATCAATTCCTTTTCCTCCTTTGTGACAATTCTTCATCTTTTCACAGAATCAGTAATCATTATAATATGAGAGAAGTCAAATCAGACAGTGCTGACTCAGTCCTTATTGATCTAGTCTCATTAAATTGCCCTGACTGGTATTCGCCAATCAGGTGAATATCAGAGGCTCAGGATTGGAAAAGACCTCTAAAGTCATGTAGTTCAATCCATACTTTAATAAAAATATCCTCTATAACATACTGATAAGTGGCCATCCACCACTTACTTGAAGACTTCCTGTGAGGGGAAATCCATTCTCTTTGAAGGCAGTCCGTTCAATTTTGGACAGTTTTAATTGTTACAAAGTTTTTCCTTACATCAAGCCTAATTTTGCTTCTGTACTTTGATCCATTGCTCCTATTTTTTAATCCTCTGGGTAACAGTGGAACAAGTCTCATCCCTCTTTCACTTGACAGATCCTCCAGTACTTGAAGACATCTCTTATGGTTTCCTTAAGTCTTCTCTCATCTAGGTTAAATATCCCTTGTTCTTTCATGGAACCCTCATCTGAATGCTCTCTAGTGTCCTCAGGGTCCTTATCCTACATCTAACCCCATAGGCAATCACTCTTTAGGCCTTGATTATATTTTTATGGAATAGTATCAAAAAGACATTTGACAGTTTTCAGATTAATTTGAGCTAAGTAGAGGTAATCCACATAATTCAAATCTGCAGGAAAATGAAATGTTTATTAATTTTGGCTGTAATTCATATTATCCATTTGACTCAAGATCAGTGAGCATTTATTAAGCACCCACTCTATACTAGACACTGTGCCAGGTGTTTGACATGCAAAGAAAAAAATCAAACAGTCCCTTGTTTTTAGGGGACTTAATTTCTACTGAGCAGTGTTGATAATTTTTAAAAGTTTGATCTTTAGCTCTTTAGGTCTTTCAAAAGGGTTTTTTTTTTTGCCTTTTTTTGGAGGACAGTTGGGGTTAAATGACTTGCCCAAGGTCACATGGCTAGTAAGTGTTAAGTGTCTGAGGTCAGATTTGAACTCAGGTCCTCCTGACTTCAGGGATGGTACTCTTCTCACTGCGCCACCTAGCCATCCCTCAAAAGGGTTTTATTTGTTATTTATTTGGTTCTCCTCAGTGGATATTTTGTATGTGTTCATAGGAAATATGGGCTTAGTCACTATGAATCCAAAATTGTTTTTGTGCTTTGAGGCCTTCTGAGCCTCTTCACATACATTTGCATTCAGCTATTCACCTATTCAGCTATCTGACTTCAGAAGGTGGCACAGGGGATAGATTCCTGGACCTCAAGAACATCTGAATCCAAATTGTTGTGTGATTCTAGGCAAGTCACTTAACCCCTCTTCCTCAATTCCCTTATCTGTAAAATGAGAATAATAATACTGCTTACTTCCCAGGGTTTTTGTGATGATGAAATAAGATAATATTTGTTAAGTGCTCTATTAACGTGGGGATGACGGTGATTTTGACATCCATTGGCAGATAGGGTCATATGTTTCCAACCTTCTTTTCAGCATCAAAACTTACCTAAACCATGTCTCTGCTAGACAAAAGTGGTGAATGTGATAAATTAATGCATAGGAAGTTGAATGATAAAGTAAATGTCACCCATCCTATTTAATATGTTTATATTTTAATAATAGCCTCCTGGAGATGATACATTAACAATGCCTTATTTATTAAATTTCTGGGAATTTCAGGTAAGGGATTTTTTTTCTAACAATTATCTCATATATAGGGTAAAAACTGAGAATATGTTTTCTGGTTGAGTCAGTTTATAGAACAAGCAGTATACTGAAGGCAAAAACCAAGAAGGAGCAGTCAGTCAAAGGCAAGTCAGAAGACAAAATTGAATAGATAAATGAATGAATGGATGGATGGGTGAAAATAATAAAAGAAAATTATTTTTAAGTACTTGTTGTTGTCATTCAGTAATTCCAGTAGTGTCTGACTCTGCATGACCCTATTTGGGATTTTCTTGGCAAAGATACTGGAGAGGTTTGCCATTTCCTTCTCCAGATCATTTTATAGATGAGGAAACAGAGGCAAACATGGTTAAGTGATGTGCCCAGGGTCATAGAGCTAATAAATGTCCTAGGATGGATTTGAACTCAAAAAGATGAGTCTTCTTCATTCCAGGCCTGGGGTCTATACACTGCATCACCTAGTTGCCTTATTTCGCAATTAATTAGTAAGCAATTAATAGACACTTATTAGCTGTGTTATCCTAGGTAGTTCCTGAGAGTTGTTTTAACTTTTATTTCTCTAATCAATAGTGAGTTAGAGCATTTTTTCATATGACTATAGATAATTTTGATTACTTCAACTGAAAACTGTTCCTATCTTTTGATCATTTATCTATTGGGGAATGGCTCTGATGTTTATATATTTTGACACACTTCTCTACATGGTTGAGAAATAAGGCCTTTATTAGAGAAATTTACTTCAAAATTTTTTTTCACAATTACTATTACTTACTATAATTCCCGCCATCCTATCCTGCTCCTGTTTATTCTATTCTCTCTCTTTCCTTTAACCCTATCCCTCCTCAAAAGTATTTTCCTTCTGACTACTTCTTTGAACTGCAAGTCAGAAAGGTCTCACAGCCCTTAGACTTAAGGACATAACAGATGGTAATTGATCTTATTTAGTATCATTTCCTCTGGTAAAAATCCTATCTGCTTCTGGTTTTGAACCATTTGACAGTGATAAGGTTTTTGATGATGAGAACTTTCTATTCTGGATCTGTGGTATTTGTAATTTCTAAGGAAGTGGGGATTTCAGCAATTGAAAAAGCATTTGCCAGGCCAGGAGCTACATAGTTATTGATACCCAGGATAATTGGTGTAGAGACAGTAGTGGGGTTGGTGGTCTAGAAGGCACTGGCATTTCTAGAATTTTCAGACTTAGTTATTGGTGGCAGCTGATTAGTGGTTGATGCAGGTGGTTGCAAAGAAGATGGATCCCTTCTTCACAGGCATTATTTCCCCCAATAATGGCTGTGTGAGCCAGAGTAGAATTAGAGCTTGTATTCAGGGCATGAAGTAGGGACCAGTATTCTGCTTCATGTCCACTGAAAACTGGGGAAAGGTGGCAGTGGCAATAGTTTGACTTGCTTAGCACATGCTTCCTTCTATCTCTCCCTTAGGAGACCTTGCTTCTTCAGCTAGAGAAGGTTTAAAACAAAGTGGTGGGTTAAATCTGGCAAGCAATAGACTGACTAGAACAGATAAAATACATTAGAGAAGAGGAGGAATCATCAACCAAGAAGCTTCTTATACTGTTCTTGCAATAATAGATAGGAGAGAGAAAGACAGAGAGAGAGAAAGAGAGAGAGAGAGAGAGAGAGAGAGAGAGAGAGAGAGAGAGAGAGAATTAGTTTTATAGTATATTAAGACCCGTTTCTGTCATAGTAAAGGACAGAAAAAAAATCTTCAGGTAATGTTACCTAGAGTCAGTTAGGTCACACAGTGGATAGAATTTGGGTTTTGGATTCTGGTACATATGAGCTTGAATCCTGCTTCAGACACTTACTAGTTGTACAACCCTAGGCAAGTCACTTAACCTTTCAATCTCAGTTTTCTCAAATGTAAAGTGAGGATAATCATAATACCTACCTCACAGAGTTTTTTGTGAGGATAAAATTAGATAACATGTAAAATTCTTAGCAAATCTTAAAGAACCATATAAAAACTAGTTGTGATGATAATGATGTGATTGTTGTTCATTGTCATCTACCTCCCCAAAAGTCCTTTGTAACATTCTCCATAGCTGTCAAATCCTGATGGTCTTACCCTATTAAACTTCTATCCCACTGCCTACCCTACCACCATTCCCATTTCTCCAATATGATGGCCGAGTGCCGCAAGTGGCTTCTCTTCCCCCATCAACTGCTTTAATCTGCTCTCTGTCCTTCCTCATCATTTGATTCTTAAATCCTGAATGATGAATATACTCCATATCTTATAGATTTCCCCATGTCAGTTTTAATATCTAATAGGGTACTGATACACAAAATAAATAGGGAGGCAGTAAGATAGCACCTACAATGAGTTTAAATTCCTTGGTCCAGATGAGTTATGTTCTTGAATAGTGATATGTGAATGCTGAGCCATTGTCAATTATTTTTGAAATATCATGAAGAACATGCCATAGAACTGCAGAAAAATATCATTTTCATAAAAGGAAGAGAATGGAGTTCATAAAACATGGGCCAATAAGCTTGGACTTGATGCCTGGCAAAATTTTGGAATGTGTTATTGAAAGAATGGCTAATAAGTGTCCAGAAAAGGAAGCAGTGATTATGAAGAATTCTAAGAGTTCATCAAGAGTAGGTAATTCCAGTGCTCAATTCATCAGCACATGGACTATAATTGCAATGATGCAGAGAAGATTAGTATGGTCCCTGTATAAGCATGACACACAAATTTATGAAGCTTTCCATATTTTTGAACTTGTGTTCAGCTAGTTTTTTTTTCTGTCATGTAAACTTCCTTTTAACTGTCATGCATTTTTCTAGTAAAAGCTCTTCAAGTCTGCAAAAAAATGGTCTCTAATATAACTACATTGCAAAATATGGGAAAGAAACAGAATGACAATAGTAAGAAAGCGGAAGAAGCAGACAGAGCCTGAGGAGTTTGTGATGGAGAAACTGTTGGATTGGCAAGTGAGTGAATGGAAAAGTGGAGTCTTTCTTAAAACAGAAATGATTTACAGATGCTGACAACAGATGGGAACCTGAGGAAAACTTAAATTGTCCAGAGTTATTGAAGCATTTCTGAATTTTCAGAATACTGGTAAAGAAAAAGTGGAGCCAAGAGAAAGTCTTTATCTGACAGCAAGCCAGATGATAACAAGTCAAAGAAAAAAAATGCTAGTCTGCTGATATGCTGCAAGGCTTTCCAAGGGGCCTTGATCCAGACTGATTCATTGGTGCTACCAAGAGCAGTAGAGAGATGATCTTTCTCATGACATACAATGGTACTTATGAGGCCAACTTGGTGCTGAACAAAGAAACAAATATGAAACATCCTCAGGTAGTTATCACCTTTTATGAGGAGCGATTGACCTGGCACTCTTGTCCTGAATATGAAACATGATACTTGGATAATTGTTTGCATTACTATATAAAAAATACATATAGTAATACATTTATAATACACATATACACACATATGTACATTTGTATGTATACAATACATACATGGGATTGAGCAATATCAATGATCAAGATGTCACATGGGGAGGCTACAAATAAGCATGGCCACCCAGAGAAATCTGAATCTTGATTCCATTCTTTGATTTGTTAGCAGTGTAAGCACCATCTACATCTAATAAGAATTGAGTTGGGTAGGTTTTAAAATAGGTTTTTGTTTTGGTTTGTTTTTTTCTTTTTCTTTTGGGCTTGTCTTTAATTTGCCTCAACAGACCTGGTAACTCTGAACAAGTAAATACAAGCTTTATGCATTTATTTAACATTTACCAGAGAACAGAACATTTGATACTATGGAATTATCAATTTCCTCTGTAGTAGAG